>CM053786.1:283458805-283606305 GCA_028749045.1 Cupressus sempervirens | reverse complement strand
GTGCCTAAGTTGAGAATTTGGTTGTATACAATAAGGTTTGCCATTTTCAGGCATATGATAATGATGTTTTTGCAACTATAATAGTCTATTGGCTAATTACAAAATCTTTTATATGTTCATAGCATTCTTTTCAATTAGATAAATTGTAAAATTTAATTAATATCAATAGTATGCTATTATTATCTTATTATTAGGGAATTTTCACAAAAGTTGTACAATTATTTTGGCAATTGTTTAAAAATATTGAATCAATTGTACAATTTTTTTTGTTGTCTAAGAAAATGGGCAATGACATGAAAGAGGCTAGGTATAATGAAACACTTAACAAAGTTTACTTTTTGACCCTTTAATGCTTCATGACTATTTAAACAACTAAGTTGAGTACACAAATTCCAAAAAATTAAATTATTGAAATCTGATGTATAGTTTAATCTCTCCAAGTACACAAACTTAGCTAGAGCAACTACTAGTATGCTTCTACTATTTTGTTGTCACTATTTTTTTGCATTTTCACAACATTGTGAAGACATATTATGAATATTAGATTAGTGAAACATCTTCCTCACTTTGTATAAGGTCATTTTCCATGTGGCACATTTGTTTCTTCCATCTATTGTTTAATGTTAAAGTCTATTATAGATTTTGATGAATTTAATATTTCCTATTGCCTCTTGTATTTTTTAATTTGTGAATAATTTAATATCAAGTTAGCATCCTCTCTCCATGATTCTGATCCTTCATTGAAAATATAAGTCAAATTAAGTAAAAATTTAAATTCATTTCATTTTGTTGACATTTTCCCATTTTTCATCAAATTGAGTAGTGAAGGCTTAATAATAATCACCTATTATATTTCCACCCTCTTGTTATGTCTATATGTTATAAAAATTTACAAATAATTCTTAGTATATATCTTGTTTTCAACTATTTGTATAATACATAAAATTTTATCCTTGAACAATATTATCTTAAGTATTTATAATTTTCCAGAAATTTGGAGTCATCCTAGATTTGTGTTTCTTTAAAAGTTTCAAGCCTTGCATTAGAATCCTTCATAAAAAAAATTTCTAGTAATTTTTTCATTTCACTTATTTCTCTCCTCTTGACATCATTTTAGCTATTTTTCCATCTTCTAGTCTAGTTAATTCTTCCTCTTTCCATTGATCATTTTTATCATACACCTTATTCCACCATCCTTTTCACATCCACTTTCTTGTCCTTATTATCAACATTTTGTATCTCATTGTATCTCCTCTTTTCCCTAGTCTCCTCATTATTGTTTTCCACTTCCTACGGTTTAATTATTTAAACATCTATGCTACTATTTTTTTTTGAAATGGATAATACTACATATGTCTCATATTATCCTAATAGAGAAAAAACAAAAAAAAAAACATAGGAATAAAATATTAGGGTTCATAAATTTCAAACTTTAGGGGGTATTTTTGATGGGTCATAACATGTCCCAGGTATTGTATTTCTAGTCTAATTAAGCATTCAATGTATATTGTCTTGTATCGAATTATCATAAATTGTGCCAATTTGGATATAAAATTATTTATTATGTGTCTATTGTTGAAGGAAGCTTATCCAAAGTTTCTTTTTATGAGAAGACTACAAAGTGTGGATCATAATTTTTAATGGATATAATATCTTACATATTGCGTTCAACTACAATAACCAATAACATTAGGGAGTGCCTAAGATTATATTTGATTCAATTTTATTGTAGATATACATGATGGTTTGTAATTTCAAAAATTTCAAATATTTGAGATATAATTTACTTTATTTTATGGCCTTTTACAAGAATTATTATGCTACCATTCTTGATTCATTTATAATATCTTAATATGATTGAATTGTGGGAAAACTTTGAGAAAACCCCTCCTAGAAAACGTTTAAAATAGTAGTGAATCCTACAATATTTTGGGTAGAAAAATCAATTGTATTTGAAAATCTTATTAATTTGAAAGAAAAAAATATTATTTATTTTGATGAGTATTTCAATCATATGAAAATTCTATAAAATCCCAACAAATATTTCATTATAGAGGGTCAGTGCAAGAACTTGGGTCTCACTTTTGGCCAAAAAGTGGAAGTGTTTTTCTTGTTTTTGAAATATTTTTTCAATTGATGCCAAAATTTGAGCCATTTAGAGATTAAATATAAAAAAAAATTAGAAATAAAAATTGTAGTGCTTGGAATCTTCTTTTTGAATATATAATTTATTTGTATACCCATATGATGGATTTTTTTTTGATATGGATCTTCAAAAACCACTTTTTCAAAATGCTTGTTTCAGGACCATACCACACTCGTGTACAAACACCATAATTTGACACAAATGAATGGTTTTTTGTGAATCCTTTTAAATGGAGTTACCTGATACACCAAAGATTGATGAGAATAAATTTCTTGAATTTTTTAATGAATATATATTTTTTATATTAATTTTAATTGGCTATAACAAAAAATTTTAAAACCTCTCATGTATGGACACCATAATTTGATCAAAATTTCACTTTTTTCAATTTTTTTTAAACTTCAAAAGAATTGAATGTAGATTGATGACATATAAATTAATTTAAGAAAAAATATAAAATAAAAAAGTTATTAAAGCTTTAGTGAACATTGCTCTTTTACATTTAGGTACCACCTTTGATTAAAAAATAATACAAAAATAGTAAATAAAATCATAACACTATAAAATTTATATTTCTAAAATCAGGACAGTGAGAGCTCTAATGGGTTTTTGTTTTGTAAAAACATTTGATCGAGAAGACTCTCTAAAAATTATGGCAAGGCATGAATTTGTCAGTTCAATGCCTTAGCCAAATCTTGAGAGGCAAAGGCATAGGCTTAGTCTTACCAAGCCTGTCCCAAACCAAAATCTGAGGCAAGAAAAAAAAATCTCACCTCATGTTGTAAGAAATGAGCACCCGTTCTTTGAATTTCAAAAAATGGGTACCCATTTTGAAAAGCTAAAAGCGGCATGTAAAATCTGCCAAAAACTTAAAAATTTGAATTTTTAATTTTTTGAGAAACGGGTACCCATTTTTTGAAAATAAAAAATGGGTACCCAATTTTTAAAAATAACGGGTGCCCATTTTTTAAATTTAGGGTCGGGCACCCGAGCCGAAAATGGGTGCCTATTTTTTAAAATCGGGTATCCATTTCTAAGAGGTCACATTCTGCAGATTTGACTTTCGCAAAATTGTGACCCAACTTTGTGCATTCACCCTAGAGCATAATTAATTATTATACATGAAGGATAATTTTTCCCCTCTTTTTTAATTGCAATTTCCATCAAAGTTATCAAATGATGGTTAGGGGGAAACACTTCCAAGATAGGGTTAAGTTGAAATGACACTTGCAAGGTTAAAGGGAACTGCCCCTAGTGCTCTCCCTATCATAGTATAGGGCATGGTCGAGGGGTAGTGCCCCTCTAGAGGTTTTTAGGAGAAACACCCTAGAAAGCTCAAATTATGACTTTTAATATGTTACAAAGGTGACTTGAGTTAATTTTATATCATCCAACATATAGAAACCCTATTGTTTATATCTATTACATGATCCTAAATCAATGACATAGATCTTATTTTGGGAAAAAATAATTAAGGACACCAAGTTTTAGAGAGTCCCTAAAATAAGGACATCTATCTTAGTTTTATATCATCTAACATATATTGGATAAAAGTACAATGTTGTGTCACCTTTCAGGCTAACTTATTAGAATGACTAAATTTGAACATTTCTATCTAAAACTCAATTTTGTTCAAACATATGATCTAGATAAATTCATTCTAGCTAAGTTATATATGTCCTCACACTTTTCCAATTGAAAATTTCTATTAAATGCATGTTTTATTCTAGTTTGTGTCCAATCACTAAAGAAATTTAATTATTTTAGAAAAATTGATGTTTTAATAACTCTTCCTCTTTTCAATGATAATTTTTTAATAACATAGAAACACTATTTTGTAGAGCTCAAAGTTAAGAATATTCTCATATAGAGGTTATAGTGTTTTACTTAGATATACTATATTTTAATTTAAAAAGTACTATAATTATGTTTTTTAAACACTTGAGTAAATATGTATTTTGAGAAAGAAAAAAATAGTAAATCTTATAAAAAAAATTAAAAAGCATATGAAGTTCTAGAGAAGAGAGTCATTTTCCAAAATGTATAATTTTTCTTTTAGTTAGACTAGACTTGTTTTGAAAAATGCAGTGGGAGATGAAAACTCTTGATTTCACGTGACTTGAATTTGAATTGTTATAAAAGAGAAAATATAGGTGAAAAGCCAAAATTTATTTTTGATTAAACTAGATATATTTATCATCTATAACATAATGTCATATCAAAGGGAAAAAGGTTTATTTACATATGGTTTTTTTGGTGGGAACTAGACTCCTCAATTTTATCATTTTGTGCAACTAAAAAGTCATCCTTAAAAATTAGGAAAATATATTGATTCTTATTCTAAATAATTTTTTAAAATAACAATCCTAAACTTCTTCCTTTCCTACACATTTCAAAAGTATTCTTCATTTTCAAATTCTAAATAATAATACTAGTTTAATGTCATTGAAGTTGAATAGTTATAATTTTGTTAGCATTTTTAGTGACATGAGTTTGTTCTTATGCCTTCTAACATAATTTTTTATAGTTTTTGGATAAGCATGCATCAATAGCTTGAATTATGTTTTAGGCCAAAATTATAAAGGATGCAAGGTTTTGTATAATGTCCTTGAAATAGAGACACATATCCATTGTTAAATGTATTTTGGGCCAAAGTTTAAAAGGATAAAAGGTTGCATATAATGTCTCTAGAATAGAGACATGTAAAATTTATATGCTTAAAATTTTCCCCAACCTTAAATATTAACCAAATATTGGTGAATAAGGTTGAATGATCAAGACAAGCTTTGGATATTATAAGAAAAATTATTTAATTTATCATATCAAAAGATTAGATTCTATTGAAATACTTGTCACTAAAATATAAATAAATTTTTATTAATATTGAAAATTGGCCTATACAAACCACCTAATCTTTGTAAAGTGTGAGCATCATGGCCATTTTGAAAGTGTAATTTTTCTTGCCAAATTCGGGGTCCTCGATCATTGAATTTGTGGATTGGTGTATATTTACCACTAAAGTTATCCTTGGTTGATATTTCTTATTTGCACATAACATATTTGAACTAAACACACACAAATAATATTTAAGAAATTCTTTAGAAAATATATAAATACAAAGAAATGTTTTTCTTTTAGGGGCAAGAGGAAAGATGTTTCTATGAGTTGACTATAATTCTCTTTAGGCCTTATTCAATAATTATTAAAATATAGTCAACAAGTTCACATACGTGGAAGGTTTAAGCTTTACACTAGTACCTATCCTTGCCACTAAACAATATCTTATTCTCGAAACTTTTGTAAGTCTATTTCCTCTTCCCGAAAATGTGTAGACTAACTAAGCACAATTGAGCCACTATCATGTTATTGTGGATGGAAAAAAACATAAAAACTATGATTGGTTCAAACATACAAATAAGTAATTAGATTCTTTTGTATGTACTATAAAACCTCACTCTTCTCATCTATCAAATGCTTATACCCAATACATCTTCTTGAAATGAAAATACAACAATCATAATCTACTAATCATTCATAGATCAACCTTATCATCCAATACTAAATTCTTATATAGTGATTCTTTAAATAGAGGTCTTAATATACATAAGAAAAAAATTACATAATCAAATTTTGAAATTACAGATCTTTCTAAATTTCAAATTGACTACAAAAATATTTAATATTATTAATATTTGTATGCACCCTAAAATGGTTTCCTAGACTATGGGCCCCCATTCGTCAATTTATCAATTTCATAAATCAATGCATTGCAATATTTTATTGAATCAATTTAAATCATTTTCTTGATCAAATTGCAATTAATTTAAATATTTCATAAGGTTTGATCATCTTAAATCCTCACTTAAATCTCTCTTTACAATGAAAAAAAGTAAATAAATTAAATAAAAATAAATATTTATTTTTCTATACACTTAAATTCACATGTTTCTATGTGGGATTCTTTAACTTCCTATTTCCACTTTCTTGTCAAACACTCATCTTATATCATTGGTGAAATTTTGTCTCACATGTATCAAGCCTTATTATCCCATATCAGATGTGAGAAGCCTCCCACCTTCAAAATTGACTATATAAGGAGCCCTTTCCTTCTCATTTGGAGAGATGTTAATTGCTATTGTATTGTTAAGTTGCAGGTTTGGAGAGTGATTTTGTAGAAGGAAATTGAGCATTAGGGTTTGAGTAGGGTTTGGACATTGAAGCCTCATTGCAACTGCTCTCTTATTGTCTTCTTCTCTCATGCATCAATGGCTTCCATCATCGTGCTTCATCCTTATATTTTCATATTATCTTAGAGTCATATTTGTTTCATAGATTAGATTTCATTTCTTGCATTGCTTTTCATTGTTATCATTTAGATTAGCTTGCATGAATATTTTTATCTTTGTATTTGCATGAATATTTTTATCTTTGTATCTCTCATTTTATGGTGCACTTGCATGGGCACAAACTAGGTTACTGAGGGTCTCCATTACAAACCCTTGCACTCCATGAATAGAGAGATATGAGTCATCATTTGAGTTCTCTTTCTTGAGAAATCTTGGATATAATGATTCATAGAAGTGTGTCAACATTTCATCACACATTTTTGGTACCCACCGTGGGGCAACCCACCTTTACATGTTGACTTTGTCTATTTTTGGAGCTAACCCCCTTGTGCAAATTTGTTTTGAGACAAGAAATCCTAGATCTTAATGATTATATCATATCTCCCAAATGGATTGATATTTTTGCTTGAAAAAAATTTCGTAGGTTGGCGAAATATCAAAGAAGCTTTAGTTAAAATTTTAGAGTTTTCTGAGGTAATTTATATTTTAAAAATAATTTTATCTTTAATTTCTATGAAAAATTATTTTTGGATGCAAATTAGCAATATTTTTTTTTGGAAAAGTCTACACTTTTGGAAAGGTCTCTAAATTCTAAATAGGTTTTTTTCTTTGTGTTTTGAGTTTAGAGCTCATATCAGGGCTCGACAACTTGATTTACAAAAAAATGTCTGCTTTAGCAAAATGAGTCCCTAGGGCACAAATGAAAATATTTTTTAACCTAGGTCTTTTTTCTATATTTAGGATTTTGGTTCTAAATTCATGACATATAGGTCCAATTGACTAGGTCAACAATTATTTTTATAAAAAAAAAGCTTTTAATGATTAACTTGCATTTAATTTTCACATGGTTCAATGCATGATATGAGTTTTCATTTGGGTTATTTTTTGGTTATTATTACTCCTAACAATCAGATTTTGAGATCTAACCCTAAGGTTTGCATAAGACATATCTATCTTGTATAATTAGTTTGCTTGTTGTTTGTTTGGAGCACTTGCTTGGTTCGTTAGATTAGTGAAGTGATACATGTACGTTGCTTTGGATCAGAGGTATTCTTATAAATCTCTATAAAATTTGGACTTTTGAATTATAAGTGAATCTCTCATGTGTTGGGCTTGAGTTTTTTACATGCTTTTCCAATTCACATTTTGATTGGTGCTCTAAAATTGGACCTAGATTTTCTTTCTTGAATACATGTTTCACATAGTAAATAGCCACAATGAACACTATTTGTGGTGATTTTGAGAGAGTGTAATTCATTCACTTACCTTACATGTGAAGCTCTTTTTGACAATAGATCCCCTTGTAGGTAGGGGTGTTGGAATATTCAAATAGGAATAGTGTTTCTGAGAGAGGGAGGGGGGGGGTGGGGTGGGGGGTGGGGCAGTGAATTAGAAGTATTGAACTTTGACCATTAAAACTTTTTAACTAAAAATAGATTGCATGCATATAAACATATCAAAAAAAAAACATGTACCACCACATAACACTTGAGATTTTGGTAACCTAGAAACCCTCTAGGAATAAGAAGGTAAAAATGGGGTGGGGATGATACCCACAAAATTACTGCAGCAATAATGTTTGACCACTTCTGATGGTCTGCCCTGTTAAAGGCCTGCCCTGATAAAGGCTTTACATTGTGTCAATAGTGACCTAGTTAAAGGATTTGCAAACACTTTACATGAAGTGTTACCCTGTTAAAAGATTTAATCACCTATTTAAAGGATCTACAAAATAGCTACCAAGCTAACCTATCAACATAGGATTTCCTTTCTAATACAATGGCTATTAAGCTAACCTATCAACTTTTTCTACTTACTCTGATCTTGATCCTCTGAGATTTGATACTTGTTTGTATCCCTTGCTTTGTTCTTGATCAACTAAATATTTCACTGCTGCTCTGTTCCTCTAAGTCTTTTTACTCTTCCATTCTGAACTCCAATATAACTTCTTCATACACTCCTTCATCCACTCTCTTATTCAATGAGATTTCATCTTCCTTATAAAGACATTCAAAGACTTAGGGTTAGATATGGATCTATGATCCATATTGAATCTTTGTTTCCTACTTATTCCTTGCACTTTTCTTATTGGTTGGATGCCTTCTCCATTTTTCTTATTGGCTACATGTAGATTGCATAGGAAATACAAAAGATTTGATCTTATCATATTAATCTTTCTAGATTCATCATATGTCAGCCATAAAAATGGTTTACATCTGAATTAGTGAAGTTATAGATTCATATGTGCATTCTGTGTTACTCGACACTTATTGATTCTTGATGCTTGGCACATATAAAAAACTGGCTTACTCGGCTCCTGTATCATGCTCGACACCTAAAGGTTTCTCGACACTTGATCTTTACTCGGCATCTATTAGATTTTCTGACTTGGCACACATAGTGTACTCGACTCTAATGTAGAAAGTGGTTAAGTGTGTTGGCACTCAAATGTCAAAACCATTATGAGACTAACAATCTCCCCCTTTGACATGAGTGACAAAAACACTTAATTAAGCATTATTTATCTGACCTTATGAGTATATTCACTAATCTGCTCAGTATATATAGAGGTTAAAGAAAACTTGATCAAAATTTTGTAAGTTGCAATATATATACCTCAAAATTATTGTAACTCACCCTGACTTGATTGTGCCATTATCTATGCTATCCTTTTAGTCTGTCTCCCTCTTTTATCTTATAATATCTCCCCCTTTTTGACACTTATGTCAAAGGGTCCTAAATGGTTATGCCATGCTTGGCCAAAAATGTCATATTTACCTCAAGGAGTATTTTAAGACCTACATCCCACTTATTCAAGGCAATATCCAATGACTTTTGTTGGATTGCAAGCTCTTGTGCTAGATCAACAAGTCCTTCATGTGTAGAAGTATTTGGATCCTTCTTCAAGACTATTTTTGCATAATTTTGCTCCTTGTCTAATACTTCCAAGTGAGGAGTGATAGAGGCTTGTATTTGCATTATCTTTTCTTTAATAGTGGCCTCTTCTACTAATAATTTAGCTAATTCCCTCTGAGTGTGAAGTGTTTGAGTAAATTGCTTTTCACTCTGTGCAGGATTTGAGGGTAGTTTCATGTTGGAGAGCTTTAATTTACTCTCAAGGTTCAAAATTTTTGGATTTATTTCTTGTGTGAACCTAGAAAAATCACACAATTTGCTATAAAGGGAAAAGATGTTCCCTAATACAATCTTTACATTATCCAATTTCTTAGCTAGGTCAGCCTATCCCAAAGTTATGTTATTAGCAATCTTCTAGTTGACTTTTCCTACAAACTTCTTTTTTGACCATTCCATTAGTTTTACATTAGTATCATGGTCTTCATTATTCACTTGGTCAACTATATCAGATAGTTGCTCAAGAATTGGCCTGTTTGCATCTAGAGGTTGTAGGCTGAAGGCATCCATGAATATATCTTTGATCTCATTCATTGCCTGCTTGTATTTGTAGTCTTTCCTCATTGCCTCTTGCCTCCTTTTCTTATCCAATGCACTCTATATTTCATTCATCTGTTCATCATTTAGGGTGCTTGAATCATAATAGGGTATTTTAATTTCTTGATCAAGCTCAGGAATGCCATAATGAATGGTCTTGGCTACCCTAGTAGAACTTGAGCTTGGTGTATGTAAGGTCATCATTTTAGTGCTTGGCTTCTGAATAGGTTTGCTAGGAGTTCCTATTTTTGGTAATTCAACCAAAGTTTGTATTGTAGACTCCTCTTTATCTTGTGTTTCTTCTTTCTCCTTTTATTGTGTCACTGTTGCTGGAGATGTTCTTCCTGTCTGTACTGTGACTTCCTCTATTGTTGCACTTGGCTCCTAATGAGCTTGAATGGTTATCTTGGTGGTGATGAAGGTGGTAGAAATGTAAGTCCAGTATTTTGAATGATTTGAGGTGGTTCTTGTGGTGACACCTTGGTTTCTTTGAGTTTGTCTACTGACTTTTGGAGATTATCCACACTGACCAATATGGGTCTTGTACATGATTGTGCTTGTAGAGTTGTTTGGTCAAGGATTCTTTTGATATTCCTCTATAGTTAATGGATTGATGTTCTGAATAGAAGTATTAGGAACATCCTTAATCTTTATGGTTTCTGCAAGTGTGGTAGTATAGTGAGGAGGACTAGGAGGTGTCAATTGTGTGTCTTTCACACTCTGGTCTTGTTGCTTCTCCTACTCAGTTATTGTCATTTCATCTTATTTTGGTGTGTCCTCCTCCTTTGTTTCTTTCTCCTCTTTCTTGTTTTCCTCTTCTTCAACCTTTTTCTTTTATTTTGTCTTCTTTTGTCTTCTTTTCCTCCTTTCCTCAGGTTTAGCAGCATCTTCTTCTTTGTACTCTTCTTCAAGGACATCTTCAGTCTTCTTGTATAAATTCTTCCACGCTCTTGTAGTTCTTTGTACAACTTCTTCAATTTTGTTTTGTAAGATGGAAAATGCCCTATATTTAGGTGTAAACCTTTTATTATGCCATTTGACTGCTTGAGTTACCTGTTCCTTTGTCAAATCAGGCAGCATGTTTGCTAGGGTTGATTCCCTCATCTCTTTTTCCATCAATAGATAGAAATGCCATTTGTCTTCTACAATTTTTGACAATTCCTTTGGAAATTGTCCATCTAGTTCAAGAGGTGTATAATTGAATTGTACCATTAATGCATAGACTGATTCTTCAATGCTAGTTTGTTCCTCTTTACTAAACTTATTGAAATCAATCTCTTTCATTTCACTTAAGTCTCCATTCCTAATCTTCTCACATAATATATCAACTGAAGACTTAGGATGATGACTTACCTTTTTAGTTTGATCTTCTTCATCAGTATCAGGTTGAACTGCATATCTTTTCCTTGGCTCTTCCTATGCCTTCTTGACTGACTTCTTTTTAATTGTCGCTTCCTCTTTGGCCTTTTGTGTAGTGGCCCTTGTTGCAGCTCTTGTTGTTGTATTCTTGGGTGTTTGCACAGTAGCTTTCTTTGGTGAAGGCTAAGAAGCAGGAGATGTCTTTGCCTTCCTTTTGATGACTCTGCCTTTGATGGGTGCTTCCTTGGTTTCTTCTTCCTCAGCACTCTCATCTTTGTCTTCACCTTGGCCTTGTTACAATTCAAATGACCCTTGTTCTGGCTCATCCTCATCTTTCTCTTCATCATCATCATCTTCTTCACTGATCTCTTCCGCTTCACCTGCTGCACTTGTTTCTTTAACACAAAATTTATTCTTTATCTTCTTCACTAGCTTGTCCTTCTTCTTTACTACTGAGGCTATCTTGAGTTTTGTAACAACTCTTGATTTGACAGTGTCAAATGTTCCAAATACCTTTGTAGATTTATCTATTTCTTTGGATAGTAATGTTGTGATGGCTGCAGAAGCTTGGTCAACATCAAGCTCATATCCGAATGGTCTAAGCCATCTTGTTCTTGGAAGGACTACTTGAATGTAAGTATAATCAATGTCAATTAGAAAGCATATGTCATTTACATGCTTTTCCACCAGTGAAACTAGTATCCTCATTCTTTTCTTCATTTCCTTTTTGAAATCATCAAAATAGATAGTCATTTGATCATCAAAGCTATCTCCCATTTGTGTAATGAAATCATTTATTTGATCAACAATAGTTTTATTCTGACTCCAATTGACTTTTCCAAATGAAGGGAATTCCTTCACCGCATAAAAGAACATACAAACCAACACTAAACCAAATTTACATTGTGCTCCCTTGGACTTTCTAATAGCTCCAAGATTTTCATTGATCTGTTGTAACATGAGTTCTGCAAGATCATAGGTGTGGTCTTTCTTTACAAGCTTATATGCCACATCCACTACTATGTAGGGTACACTATTCAACCTGCTAGATTGATAAAACTTATGTGATATGATCCTTACAATAAAGTTTAGAAGGGCATCAGTTATGATGTCTATGGTCATGCCTCTATTCTTCCACTTTGCACATGTGTTCTTCTCAATTGTTTCCTTCTTTGCACTTCTCAATGTCTTAGGCTGATCTAGGGTTGGAAATCTTGTAACCCTATGAACCATTTTCTTGGTAATCTTGACTGGTCCTTATTATAACCAAAATGCTCCGTCATGGATTCTGCTAAGTATTATATGTATCCACTCAGTTTTGAATACAACTGGAAAAGCTAGGGCTTTGGTTAAACCCTTCTTCTCTATGATAGAAAACTCATCTTTCAAGATACCATTATCACAGAGTTTGTCAAAGGCATTAAAGATTTCCAAGTCTCCTATGGCTCCTATTTTACAGTTATAACACTTTTGCACATCTTGAACCATAACAACTCTTTTAGGGATGGTGGATAGGGCACCAGCGGGATCGCTTTTATATGAAACTTCTAGTATAGGTCTAAACTCAGGTTGCTTAACCTTGTTGCTGAAAACTTGAATCTCATGGCTTATTTTCCCTTGTGTCATTTTTGAACTGGATGCCATTTATAATTGAACTAGGGTTTAATGATTAAAGCAAACTTCACAAACTGTAAAACTCGGCACCTGAAGGAAATACTTGGATAAATGCTTAGATTGCTTGGGTAGATGTTGAATCACTACAAAACATTTATTGAAAGCTTGAAAATTGCTCAGTCATGCTCCTAGTAATCTCTCTTCATTTGAATGGCTTAAAAATGAATCAATTTTCACCTTTAAGCGACACAAAAACCTTGCATTTAATGCATTTTTGTACCTACAGCTATCACTCAGCTTCCAAAGGTTTTTCAACTTGGCATCCACTTGGAAGTTATACTTACTTGGCATCTACTTACTTTGTTAATAACTCAGCCTCCACTTGACTTCTTAACTCAGCATCCAAAGTAGTTTCACTCGACATCCAAAGATAGCTCGACATCATCATTCAAGTTTAGTCTTAGCATCTTATCTCATGCAGATTTATACTTTGCAATGCTTCTTCATGGCTTAGGGCTGATGTATGATACTTCCTTATATGTATCAGTTCCACAGGCTCATCTTGTGATTAATTGGATGAGAAATAATCACTTGACCTTATGGGTGAAGTGACCCTTTCATTGGATGAACTTGATTCATTATTTTTCTACCATGTTTTCTTCATGTCTGTTCTGATGTGTTCTACGTTAATCTTTTCCTTGCCCTTATTTACTTCAGTCTTGAGTGCCTTGGCTTTTGTTGGACAATTCTTGCTGACATGTCCAGTTTTTAGGCAACTAAAGCAAGTAGTTTGGTTCAACCATCTTTTATAGTTCTCCTTGAAATGTGTTCTTATGTAGTTTTGGGGTATATGTCCATATTCTTGACAATAATGACAGCTATACCTGGTGTTATAGTCCCAATTGTAATGGTGTTCATAGTTGTCCCTTCTTACATGCTGGTTTGGTGTCCACATAGGCTTTGATCTGCATTCAAAGGCTCTATGTCCATACTTCTTGCAATTATGACAATGTCCATCAAGTCTTTGTGTTCTTGTGACTTTGGATCTACAGTCTTGTGTCTTATGTCCTTGCATATTGCACTTGTGATAGTAGCCCTTGCTTTTGGGTGTGTTTGGCTAATTGATTCTTCTACTCTTGCAAACATTAGCAGTATGCCCCTTTTTGTTACAATAATGAAAAGTGGGTTTACAATCCTTACCTTTTTCACTTCTTTGGTTGCTACTCTTTGATGATTCACCAACTTCAGTGCTGTTGTATCCAAGTCCTGATGTATCATGGGCTGATCTTGGGAATTTCATCAACTGTTCAAAGTACTTGATGGCTTCACTTGACTTGTTGAGATTCTTTGCTGTCTCTTTTTCTCTATTCAGTTCATTCAGCAATTGTTCATTCTCCATCTTTAAAGTAGAGATCTCAATATCTTTCATATTGAGTTCATGACAAAGGTTCATCATTTGGGCAAGTGTATCCATCTGCATGTTTGAGATCCTTGTTAATTCAGTACATTTTTCTTCAAGTCTATTTGCAAGATTCCTTTTGTCATCTTCCTTCATGACTCTATCCTCAACTGCTCTTTTCTTTTATTTAGTGATTTCACATAACATTATGGCCTTTGATTCATATTCCATCTTAAGAGCTCTCAATTCTTCTACTTGATCTTTGTTTTTCTTCATCAGTTCTGCTATTTCCGCATCAAACTCTTTAGTGTTTCCATTGGCAAACACTTGTGTGGTATCAATCTCCCTATAGTTTATATCATTTTCAGCTATGGCTATCTCTTTCCTTCTTTTCAAGGATTTTCTTAATTCCACTCTAGCTTCTTCTACCTTGTGTAGAGTGAGATGCACATCTATCACCTGGTTCTCAATTATCTTTCCAAGTTTAAAAACTTCCATCTTTAGATCTTTTCCTCCAAGCTGTTAGGCTTCTTCTTGAGAGGACTCAGCTCTGATACCAATTGTTGGAATATTCAAATAGGAATAGTGCTTCTGAGAGGGGGGAGGGGGGGTGAATCAAAAGTATTGTACTTTGACCATTAAAACTTTTTAATTGAAAATAGATTGCATGCATATAAACATATCAAACAACCATGAAAAACAAACATGTACCACCACATAACACTTGAGATTTTTGTAACCCAGAAACCCTCCAGGAATAAGAAGGTAAAACTGGGGTGGGGATGATACCCACAAAATTACTACAGCAATAATGTTTGACCACTTTTGATGGTCTGCCCTATTAAAGGCCTGCCCTATTAAAGGCTTTACACTATGTCAATAGTGACCTAGTTAAATGATTTAAAAACACTTTACATGAAGTGTTACCCTATTAAAGGATTTAATCACCTATTTAAAGGATCTACAAAATAGCTATTAAGCTAACCTATCAACATATGATTTCCTTTCTAATACAATGGCTAGAGAGTATTAGACATAATAAACCTAATAGCTTACAATCCTTTGATTGCTGAATACATGCACTTGTTTTGCTTACTTTAATCTTGATCCTCTGAGATCTGATACTTGTTTGTATCCCTTTCTTTGTTCTTGATCAACTAAATATTTCACTGCTGCTCTATTCCTCTAAGTCTTTTTACTCAAGATTCCATTCTGAACTCTAATATAACTTCTTCATACACTCCTTCATCCACTGCCTTATTCAATGAGATTTCATCTTCCTTATAAAGATATTCGAAGACTTAGGGTTAGATATGGATCTACGATCCATATTAAATCTCTTTTTCTCGCTTATTCCTTGCACTTTTCTTATTGGTTGCATGCCTTCTCCATTTTTCTTATTGGCTACATGTAGATTGCATAGGAAATACAAAAGATTTGATCTTATCATATTAATCTTTTGAGATTCATCATATGTCAGCCATAAAAATGGTTTACATATGAATTAGTGAAGTTATAGATTCATATGTGCATTCTATGTTACTCGACACTTACTGATTCCTGATGCTCGGCACATATAACAAACTAGCTTACTCAGCTCCTGTTGCATTTTTTTTTTTCTCAGCATCGTCTGTGACTCGGCGCTTAAATATTACTTGGCTCTTGTATCATGCTTGGCACCTAAAGGTTGCTCAGCACTTGATCTTTACTCGGCACCTATTAGATTTCCTGACTCGGCATACATAGTGTGCTCAGCTCTAATGTAGAAAAAGGTTAAGTGTGTTGGCACTAAAATGTCAAAACCATTCTGATATTAACAAGGGGAGGATTTGATATTATTTCATTGTCCTTCTTGATTTGTCTTTGACATTTGCTGGTACTTTCTCTTTTGAGTTTGGTGGTGATTTTTGTTGGCTTTCCAAAATTTAGTGAGGTGATTTCAAATTAGCATGTCAATGAACATGTTTTCTATATTTTGGTTAGGTGAAGAGGCTAGAGGAGTATGCTCTAGTCACTTTTGGGTACATAAAAAACTTGAAACCCTTGAATCTGAACTAAGTTCCTATGTGGTCCAATTTTGTGAGTATTCCTTGATTAGAGAGGGTTAACCATAGTGGACACTCCCTTTATTTGGTAAACCATGTGGATGGAACCTTAATTAGTAGTAGCAACTTTTTCCATGGTAGAAACACCTGTTATATAAATGTTCTTGTTGAAGAAATCTCCATGGCTGTGGTCTTTTGTTGGGCTATCAGATTACCTTAGCATCTCTAATTGATTAAATTCTGAGAATATGTCAAAGCCTTGGTGCACCAGGATTGGATTTTGTGCACTTGAGATTATAAGAGTTCAGAGTTGACCATTACTAAGAACCATAGTACAACCCAAATTTTCTTTTCTAGGACAATGTGCATGATTGGAAAATTTTTTGAGAACATACATAGTAGTGGTTGTTGGGATTAGATTCAACTAAGACACTATTCTTGTTTATGTGCATGGTTGCTTTGTCCCTTTCCCATTTCTTGTAGACATTTGCTTGAACTCCCTAAGTGTTGTCTTACATGCCTGATTCATGATAAAAATCTATTGATGCATCTAGTTGGTCAATTAAAATGAACAAAAAAATTGAGTTTTCGAGTTGAAACCTTTCTTGGTTTGTTATCTTGTCATTTTTAGTCCTCTTTGGTTGATCCAGGTCAGATTAGGTCACTTATCCCACTATTTGAAGCTTGGTTGCACCTTGGATTATTGTGTTTTTACCTCTTGAACTAGTAATATTTGATTGTACAAGTGACCTTGCTTGGAGTCAATGAGTTAGAAACCAACCTTGTCAAGAAGATAAACCTTTGGATTCTTTGATAACATGTTTGGAGAGTTTTAATAATCTCTTATCCATTCACTTCCATTGAAATTCAATTATAATTAATTATAATTTGGGTAAATCATCCTCCTAATCCATATGTATTCGAGTATTCACCCAAAGTGTTGGGCACCTATGTGGAAGTGTTGGTTTATTGCAAAGAAATTATCTTATTATCTTTTATGGACGAGTGCTTTTACTATACTAGTTTGGTACTAACATTTCTTAGGGTTTTCCTATCAACTAGTAGCTTTTCTTCCATGTTGGTTACAAAAAGATATCAAGTAGATCAAGGAAAATGACCTTAAGTTTTTTTAAACAAATTACCCTTACTTCAAACTTGCCAAAGACTTAAGAGAATTGAATGCAAAAATAAAGCCTTCCTAGATAAACAAGTTGTAAAGGAAGATCAATTTAGAGTCCTAGAGTTGGAGAGACAAGCCTTGTTGGAGATAGAAGAGACAAATGATCTCACCAAGTGCATTATGGGAACGTAGTAAAAATTTGAAAAATTATTAGAGGAGAAGAGTACATCATTACATGAATCATCTTCTTTAAGGTCTATATCTTCTACTCCAAGACATCAATTTTCTTCATCTTCTAGATCCAAAGACCTCTTGAGAGAGATGAGTAATAATTCCTTTGAGAATATGCCAATATTTCATGATGGACATATCGTTGACCAAGATGAGAATGAAAAAAATGGTCCTAAACATACTTTTGAGAGAACTTTTACTCCTTTTGGATTTTCATATGACATGGTTCTTGATAGCTTAGTTGTAAAGAAGATAATTACTTTACCATACAAATTTTCTACACCTTATGAACCTGAGGTAAAACCTTCATGGTGGAGAGATGATCACTATTGTGGCTACCTCACAAAAAAAAGTCACAAAACTAAAGATTGTATTATGTTGAAACTTATAATTCAAGATTTTATTAATGATGGAATCGTTGATGTTGAAATTTCTAAAGACTTCTATGATGAGGATACTTCTCTTGAGCAAGATCATGTTGATGAATCTATGTCAAGTGATGGTTTCCTTGATAACTTCACTTTTTTTAACACTCATGAACTTGCTAAAACTTCAAAGCTATCCAACATACCTCCATCAAAAAAAGAGCCTAATTCTTTCCACACTAATTATGTGTATCCTTAAGGGCTACCTCTAAAAGAAACTCAAGATAATCTACACTTGGTTGCAAACCTTTTTCATGCTACCAAGACTAAAGATGCTTAACCTTCATGTGATGTTATGCCTACTATGCTCACTTAAAATAGTCATTCACTATCTTCTCAAGATACTATCATGCAAACCTAATATTATCTCTTGTCTTTAGAAGTGGCTCCACATCAAGAGGACTCTCAAAAGGCTAAAGATAAAAATGTCAAGAAAGGTCAAGATCAAGCACCCCTTCATCTCCTTTAAGATGTCACTCTTCCATATCCTATGTATTATCTATTGTAAATAATCAAGACTAACAAGGTTACTAAGAGGGGAGGGGTGAATCAGTAACTCTAAAACTTTAATTCAATTTTGCATAATAATATTTTTACCATTCATCTATCTAATCTACTATATGCATGAAAAGATAAACATTTGTAACACATGAACACACAGATTTGGTGACCCAGAAACCTTCCAATTAGAAAGTAAAATTAGGGTGTGGATGATGCCCACAAAACTTCAATACTATAGTATAAAGTTGGCCAGTTAAGGCTTACAATGATCACTTCTGATGATCTTCCTTGTTAGGAGCAAGTAGGATTGCTAGATCCACCTTGTTAGAGGATTTACAAACATACAATGAAGTATGCCCTCTATTAGGAGATTTACAAACTGGTTCACCTATTAGGATGAAGCAGTGGATCTGGTTACAACTAATTGCTAATAAGATCCCTTGTGCTCTAATCACCTAATGTGATGGATATAGCTTTTCTACATCAATTGTTGACCTTACTATATTCTTCTGTTCTGTTGGTGATTCACTTTTCTTCTTCTCAAAAATATTGCAATATAACACCAACTATATTCAACATCTCATTATTTCAAATGATATATACCATTCCAATATTTACATTGGCAAGGTCAGCCAAACACAAGTGAACAAATATTACTGAGTCAGCCAGATGGTAGAAAACTCGAGTTCCACAAACTAACTCAGTGACCTTCTGATACTCGGTATCCACTATAATACTCTGCATTATCATGCACTCAGTAAGAGTAGAGGCACGGTCCATACTAATCATTCTGAGTAGCTTGGAATTTGGTAACCATTGGTGACTCGGTGAATATTGTGTCACTTGGTAAAAACTAAATCCATTGATAACCTTCTTTACATGGTAAACACTGATTCCTTTTTTTACCTTGATCACTTGGTAAACACTAAGCTCTTTGTTTACCTTGATCACTTGGTAAACACTAATTTCTTTATTTACCTTGATCACTCGATAAACACTAAGTTCTTTGTTTACCTTGATCACTCAGTAAACACTAAGTTCTACTAATGACTTAGTGAGCACTAACTGCTTGGTAAACACTGCGAATCTCGATAACCACTAACTGCTTGGAGAACACTATCTTGCTTGATAACCACTATGAACTCGGTAAATACTACTGAACTACCCATATGTTGGATTTCAAAAAGAATGCTCAGTATCAACTGTTTACCTGCGAAATTTATAAGGTAACCACTGAATGCTCGGTGTGAACTGTAGACTAAGTGATGAGCTCGATAAGCATTCAGAATAGAATAAGTTTTGTGACTAATGAAAAATATATCATAATTCCAACAATCTCCCCCTTTGGCATTAGTGACAAAAACACTTATGAGCCAAAACTTATATACAATATTTGACATATACAATATCTGACATACTGACAACTGATTCTGATGAATATTCATGGCTTCCTTACATATGACTCCCCCACATATGACTCCCCCATACAATATACACAAGGTATTTATATGAGTTATATGACTTTTATTTACAGTATCTTTCCTTTTGTACATTTATCTCACCAATAACTTTTTCTGAGTATCTCTTTCTCCCCCTTTTTGACAATAATGCCAAAGAAAAAAAAAAATGTATTTACATAGAAACACCAAAATGTGAGATAAACTCTAAATGTACCTGAAGAATGAGTTGTAGAGTCTTATCCCAATTCTGTTGTAGGATTTTTCATGTGGATAGAGCTATTTGAACTTCTGTAGAGAGTTCAATCACATGGTCTGCAATAGAGAAATTGTTGTCATGGATCAATGTTTTTGAATGGGCAATGTGCTTCTACATTGTGTCCATGATGGGAAGGATCATATTCTAAATATCTAACAATGTAGATCGGATCCTTGACTCTTCTCTCAGCAATTCTGCTTGCTTTTATGACAAAAAATTGATTATCAGGTGATGAGATGAGGTTGAACTGGGGTCAAGCTTCAGGTTTTGTGCGCTTGCCTTCAGATCCTCATCTATCTTATTCAATTGCTCTCTTATTTTCTTAGTATACTCGGTAACATCAAAAAGCTTAGCAAAAAGAGATGTTACATTATTAAAAGAATTTTCAATATTGGCCAAAACTGTGGTTAATTCAACCTGTTTTATTGCTATGTGCTAAGCAATGTGCTCAAGCACCTTATTATCAAACTTCTTTTTTGCCTTCTCCATCAACTTTTCTTGACCGGAGGTATCCTCATTGAATTTATTTATAGCCTCTTCTAACTAGATCAAAATGTGTTGAGTAGAATCTACATCAACACCTATAGCCTCTGTAATTATATTCTGAGCATTCTCAATTATTTTATATTCCTTATCCCTTTTAGACCTTAGCTATTTTTGCATAGCCTTCATCTCAATTAGTTGACTAGCATACCTCATTTCTTCAATGGTAGCATTTTCATAGTCAATCTTTTGAATTACTATCTCAGTGTCTAGGTCAATGTCTTCAGGAATTTCCTTTCCAGTGATCATAAGTCTTAATGGTTGCATTTGTTTGACTTCTGTGATGACTGGTTTGACCTTGGGAATAGACACAATAGTGGAGATGGAAGGGCTAGCAGGGAAAACTGGGATGCTTGGGGGTTGAGTGCCAATAGGAGTATATACCGGGTCAAAAACTAAAGTACTTGCCAAAAATGGTGATACACTTGGCAATGCAATATCTGAACAAATTGGGTTTGAAGTAGATGCAGATAATGCTAACAAAATTGTAGAACAAATTGGAATTGACAAAATTGTGGAACTTACTGCTATTCCGATTGGTGATGATGGAGCTGAGAAGGTTTTCTCAGTAGCTGAAGAAGAGGAATGCAACTCAGTAGATGAAGTGGTAGACACTTCCATTGATGATACCTGGAGCTGAGATGTGGCAGGTGCAGATGATATATCTGATGTAGATGTGACTAAACCTACTGAAGCTGACTCCAACCTTGATGATATCACAGTTTTAGGTGGAGAGTGAGGAAGGGATGCAATAACTGCTGCTGCAATTTTCACCAAATCATCTTCCTCCTTATCTGCTTCTTCAACTTTTTCCTCCTTGTCTTCTTCCTCTTTATCTTCCATTAGTGCATGTAGCTCTCCTGGTGAGACTGTGACAGATGGAGTTCTATTAAGCTCATCATCATTGTTGTTGTCATCATCTTTGATTTCTACTGGGTCTACACTGGGCTTATGTAGATGATAGATGTTTTTCCACATGTTTGTAGCATCATTTACAACATGTTCAATGTCTTTAATCAAAATCAAACAAGTGTGGAATCTGATCATCATTTTACCTTCATGGTTTTTCATTTCAGCTTTTACTTCTACTCAAGTGAGACTTGGTCAGAGATCCTTCAGAGATTGCTCATAAATATCTTTTACCATTTGGGTGGCTGACTCCCATCTCGGTTGCAATCTCTCTAGTAGTTCTTTTGAGATTTGAGGGGCAATCTGGTTTGGGGAGTATTTCCATTTACCCATCTTGCTGAGTACCAGTTCCTCAATCTGCATTTTCTCAGCATCAGTTCTAGTTTCAAATTTCAATGCTTTAAAATTTGTGATGCCAACTCCTTCCTCCAATTGTTTGAACCTTTGCTCAAATGAGGGTGCAGGTCTGACTAGTATAGGTTCCTGCTTACCTTTCCTGGTTCTTCTAGAAAATAATTCAGTAGGCTTCTTCTTAGGTTTGGTAATGATTACCTTACCTTTCTTCTTTGGCTATTCTTCTACAGATTCTTCTTCTCCTTCTTCTTCTTCACCTTTTCCCTTGGTGACCATAAGAGGATCGGTAGAAGTTTTCAATTTGGCTATTTTCCTCTTACCCTTACTTATGGCCAGTGGTAGCTTGATTTCAAGCTCAATTCTGGCCTTAGCTTCATCATAGGTTCCAAAAATTTGTTGCCTAGGGTCTATTGGCTCATTTACCAGTGCTTCTATAATGTCTCTGGCTTCATCAATATTTACCTCATAAGGAAGAGGTTTCACCCATGCAACTTGGGGTCTGACTGCCTGAATGTATACCTTGTCACAGTGAACCATGAATCACACATCATCTTTGTAGTCCTCAACAAGCTTAGGAGGGATTCTGAATCTGTTATTCATCTTTTCTTTGAAGTCTTCAAAATAATTATCCATAATACTATCAAAATTTTCACCCATCTCTGATACAAACTCATTTATTTGATACAAAACTGGAATATCTTTTCTCCATACAACTATAGCTTTTGAAGGGAAAAACTTTTGTACATAGAAAAATAAACAAACTAACAAAGAACCAAATTTACAAGAGTTGGTGTTTGAGGTCCTTATACTGTCCATATTTTTTTTTAAGTTGTTTCAGCAGCACATCTGCTAGGTCAAACTCCATGTTTTTCTTCACAACCTTATAGGCTAAATCTATAGCCTCACAGGGCACGCTATTCAATCTGCTGGAACTATACATCTTATATGCAATTAAATAAATTTTGAATCTTAGCTCTATATTAGATATATTGTTAGGTTTTAATCCTTTGCCATCCCATTCAGCTAGGGTTAACTTCTGAAGTTCATCCCGACTTAGGGTTTTGGTGGTTTTTGATTTTCTTAACATTGGCAAACCTGTGATCTTATGAATCATTTTCTTCGTTATCAGGACGGGTTGCTCTAACCACATTTGACCATTATGCATATGGCTTAAAATGTATCTTATCCATTTCATTTGAAAGTTCCTTGGCAGATGTGAGATATGAGTCAAACCTTTGGTTTCCAGATGTTTGAACTCGGGTTTGAGGGTTCCATCCATGCATAACTTGGCTAGGGCATTATCCATTTCTAGTGTCCCTATCTCTTGAATAGTGCATTTGAAATGAGTATGAATGTCATTTATAAGTAGTACCTTTGGTGGAATTTTTGATTGGGCTCCACATGGGTCAAGCAATTTAGCTATGGCGGGAACGAGCTTTAAACTAGGTGCTTTCCATTCTACTCCCTTCACAAGCATTTCAGAACCTCTCTTTGCCTTGATGCTGCTGGTGCTTGAGGATGCCATTGCTGCTTGGTGAGTGAATGATTTTGTTAAACAAATTTTTCGCTAGAAAATCACTTCAAATCACTTGAACTCACTTTCGTGCTCTTGGAGATCTCTTCGCTCTATATATTCTAAATTCGTGGTGAAAAATGAGATCAAATTCTACCTTTTTGATGAAAAATCTGCCATTAATGCTCGAGTATGAAGGTAGCCGAGATGACCTAGGGTTTGTCAAATAGTCACAAACTTACTCGATAAACCTTGAAACTCTGTGAACAAACAAAACCTTTCACATTACCGACATAGCTTGGTTAAGTCTAAAACCAACCTTGCTCAGTAGATGCACCACAGTGAACTATGTCTTGTATCTAAAATACTGATTTGTCATTTGCACTTCTAAATTTTGGAACTGCTTTAGGATATTGCTTGAAGATGCAGTTCCTGGTCCTTCTTGATGAGTCTAATTAGAAATGGTGGAGTCACCCATTTCTTGAGTGACATTACCATCATTTTATCTTTTTGGCTCAGTAGACTTAGGAATCCACTATTGTCTCATCTATTTTCAAAATTTGTTAGCTCTGGCTTTCTTTTCATCTTCAACTCTTCCTATGTTCATGCAATTTTTGGATATATGACCAAGTTCAATACATGTATAACATCTTATAGTAGTATCTTTCTTCCTTAGATGATGCCTTGCACAGTTTATTCCAATGTGTCCATATTCTCCACAATAGTGACATCTGCACCAAGTATTGTAGTCCCAACAAAATAATGCATTGCCAATTTGTTCTGCTGGATTGAATGATTTAGATCTACATTCAGATGCCTTGTGACCTTGTTTCTTGCATTTGTGACATTTGCCTTCAAACTTTGGTTTTTCTTTGCATTCATTTTCTTTGTGGCCATGCTGATGTGAATTGTAGCATTTACCATTGAATTTTACTTTACCATTACTCCAACATCTGTTAGATGTATGACCTAACTTACCACAATGATTGCAAGTAGGTTTTTGATTCTCTTGGGTACCCTATTTCGAAGATTCACCTTCTTCATTGTATCCAAGGCTTGCTTTACCTTTTTTTCTATGAAGATTCTGCTCATTTTGCAGATTCAATTGATCGATATCTGCTTGAGATTTTATCATCCTTTCATTGACTTGTCTTTCAATATTTAAGTCATTTTTCAAACTTTTATTGATTTGTCTTTCAGATCTTAGATCACTTTGTAAGCTTGCATTGATTTGTCTTTCAGTGATTAAATCATTTCTCAAACTTTCATTCTTAGATCTTAAATTCATAATTTCTTCATTTGCATCAGATAGTTGCCCTACAAGATCTTCATGCTGAAGGGATTGATTATTTCTTACCTCTAAGTCTTCATTTGCCTTGTTTCTCTATTCCAAAACTTCACATAGCCTAATGGATTGGATTTCTTGTTCTCTTTTGAGCTTTCTTACTTCTTCATGCAGAGAACCATTCTTTGCTAGGAGTTCCTTGATTGCTTCATTAGCTTTGTTTGAACTGCTTGATGGTAAAAGGTCTTCAATCCTTTCTTCAATATACTAATGATCATTCATTTTTCTTGCAAGTTCATTCCTTCTTTTTAGAGATTGAGAAAGATGCTCCTTTGCTTCATTGAGTTGAGTTATGGCTATTTCCAGATCTAGCTTTTCATTCTCAATAGATTTGTCAAGTCTGAATATCTCCATTGTCCTTGATCTTTGCTCAAGATGTCAAACTTTATCCTGAGAACCACAAGGCTCTGATACCAATTGTTGTAAATAATCAAGACTAACGAGGTTACTAAGAGGGGAGGGGTGAATTAGTAACTCTAAAACTTTAATTCAATTTTGCATAATAATATTTTTACCATTCATCTATCTAATCTATTGCATGCATGAAAAGATAAATATTTGTAACACATGAACACATAGATTTGGTGACCCAGAAACCTTCCAATTAGAAAGTAAAACTGAGGTGGGGATGATGCCCACAAAACTTCAATACTGTAGTATAAAGTTGGCCAGTTAAGGCTTACAATGATCACTTCTGATGATCTGCCTTGTTAGGAGCAAGTAGGATTGCTAGATCCACCTTGTTAGAGGATTTATAAACATGCAATGAAGTATGCCCTCTGTTAGGAGATTTAAAAAAGACTGCTAAGTCTACCCTGTTAAAGGATTTACAAACCGGTTCACCTGTTAGGATGAAGCAGTGGATCTGGTTACAACTGATTGTTGATAAGATCCCTTGTGCTCTGATCACCTAATGTGATGGATATAGCTTTTCTGCATCAATTGTTGACCTTACTGTATTCCTCTATTCTGCTGGTGATTCACTTTTCTTCTTCTCAAAAATATTGCAATATAAAACCAACTATATTCAACATCTCATTATTTCAAATGATGTATACCATTCCAATATTTACACTGGCAAGGTCGGCCAAACACAAGTGAACAAATATTACTGAGTCGGCCAGATGGTAGAAAATTTGAGCTCCACAAACTGACTCGGTGACCTTCTAATACTCGACATCCACTATAATACTCTGCATCATCATGCACTTGGTAAGAGTAGAGGCACGGTCCATACTAATCATTCTAAGTAGCTTGGAATTCGGTAACCATTGGTGACTCAGTGAATATTGTGTCACTTGGTAAAAACTAAATCCATTGATAACCTTCTTTACTTGGTAAACACTGATTCCTTTGTTTACCTTGATCACTTGGTAAACACTAAGCTCTTTGTTTACCTTGATCACTTGGTAAACACTAAGTTCTTTTTTTACCTTGATCACTCGGTAAACACTAAGTTCTTTGTTTACCTTGATCACTCAGTAAACACTAAGTTCTACTAATGACTCGGTGAGCACTGACTGCTTGGTAAACACTGTGAAGCTCGGTAACCACTAACTGCTTGGAGAACATTGTCTTGCTCAGTAACCACTATGAACTTGGTAAATGCTACTAAACTACCCATATGCTTAGTTTCTAAAGGAATTCTCGGTATCAACTGTTTACCTACGAAATTTATAAGATAACCGCTGAATTCTCAGTGTGAACTGTAGACTAAGTGATGAGCTCGGTCAGCATTAAGAATCGAATAAGTGTTGTGAATAATGAAAAATATATCATAATTCCAACATTATCCACCTCATAAGTATGATGAAGAAACTACTTCCAATATTTCCCTTCTGTTGACTAAAATTTGTGAACAAATTTCTATGCCTATTCTATTGAAAGAAACTTGTCAAGATCAAAGTATTCCATCTACTTTTTCTAACACTCCATGTTTTCTTCCACTTTCTACTCTTCCTAAGTATTTTCAAACTACAAGAAATACTATCAAAGAAGTTTCTCCTATTCAAGATGATCATGATCCTATTGAAAATCCTAGTTCTCATTCTATAGATGTTGATGTCCTTGGTTGTCATATAGATATTGATGGACTTATTGATTATCCTTTCTCATCTTCCACGTGCATCCTTGGACTTCCTCCACCAATACCAAGGGATTCATGTCTTCATTCCATCTTGGTTCCTTATGTCCCTTCATTTTCCCCTCCTAACTCTCCTAATTTTTCATCCATCCTTGGTCCTTATGTCCCCCCTTTCTCTTCTTTTCTCACGATCAACGTAGATACATATCCTTGAATCCTTTTCATCCACCCACCCATCTAAAATAGTCATATCCTCCTTCTTCCACAAGTCCCAAGTGTTGGAAGTAACTCAAATGTTCAATACAAGAAAAAAAGAAATACAATAGTCTATCTTAAAAAGAAGATCACCATGTCTCCTCTAATCGACATAGTGGAATTAAGTCAAAAGAGATATTTGAGAAGAGAATAAACAAGTATGGGTTCCAAAATCTATCATTGAATATATTTTCTCTAAATCATTAAAAAGAAATGAAAAGCCTATGGCTATATGGATTTCAAAGTCTCTCTTAAAAAAGTCTAAGGTTGAGAAAGAAGTGAAGTTAACATTCAAGCTTCCAAAGACTTCCACTTTAGCTTCTTCCAAAAGCATTCTTCCATTCCATGTTCCTAAACCACAACCTCTTCTATCCATTCACCATATTCCTTCACATATTCCTTCATTTACATTTCCTCCATCCTCTCACTACCCTTAAGGTGTGTATTGACATTGATCTTGGCTTCCTTTTCATCTACCCTCTCACAATCCTTCTATTTAGTATCCTACTTTCTATCCTCTTTCCACATTTTCCTATTCCTCCTATCTTCCAATCTCACTTTCTTTACATAAAACCTTATCCTCCATTTTTCTCTTCCATCTTCCTTTCCCTATTAGTATCTTTGAGCATATAATTTTCAATCCTTGCCATATCACATTTTATCCTTTTAAGGAGAATTATCTAAAAATATTTGCTTCTTCAAAAAAATTCAAAAGTAACAAAGAAAAAAAATCAAAAAAGAAGAAAAAGGAGAGAAAAAATAAATAAAATTGAAAGTGTGCCTTGTTGGAAACCTGGTAAACAGATCTCTTGGTAGCAAAATTAAAGAGAAATAAATTTTTCCTATGGTGAAAACCACTCCCTTTCCATGCTTAGGATAAGTATTATGATGAAAACTTGGCAATCAAGCATCATGCATAGTTCTACATATTCCATCCATTCTATCATCTCGCGTTGATCTTGACAATGTTGAACTATACACAAATATTTGGCTATCTTGTGAGCTATCTTACAATAATATTTCTTTCATTCATTTCATGTTTAGCCATCATATCTACTTTCCTCCATTCATTCTAGTCTTTCACTATCCTTTTCTCATTTGGTCTTTATCTAATAAAAAATAGTAAAACACGATGCTATGAAGCCTCTTGAGATTTCTACTCCTTTGGACTACATCCTTTCCTAATTTTACATTATACTTTCATGACTTATCCTATTTTGGCCTTTCATTGCTTGTCCAAATGTGTTTTACATGACAATTTATCCCTAGCTTGGGTACTGTTGCAGAGCTTTCTCTTGAGGATTTCTTCTTTTCATTGAAACTTCTCTCTTCTTGTCTTCATTCTCTCATGCATCCATGGGTTCGATCATCATGCTTCATCCTTGCATTTTCATATTAGCTTAGAGTCATATTTTCTTTCATAGATTAATATTGTATTGTTATTTCCTTTTATAGATTAGATTTTCTTTCTTGTATTTCTTTGCATTATTATCATTTAGATTAGCTTGCATCTTCATTTGCACGCATATTTGATGATCATGGAGACTAGCACACTTTCTTTTCCTCTTTGAATCTCTCATTTTATGGTGTACTTGCATGGGCACAAACTAGGTCAAACTAAGGGCCTCCATTACAAACTCTTACACTCCATGAATAGAGAGCTATGAGTCACCATTTGAGATCTCATTCCTAAGAAATCTTGGATATAATGATTCATAGAAGTGTGTCAACAGTTGATTGATTTTGAGACATTCTCTTTCTTGAGGAAAACTCTCTTCTTTCCATTTCTTTCCACCTCTTCCAAACTTCTATCTTCCATTTTCTTTCATCTCACTTATTTTCTTCTAATTCAAATTTGGGGCATAATATTTCATGCTTGATGATCCACCTTGGTTTTGTGATCCTAATAGTTTTCATCTTACATCAAGAACCTTATCTTTAGTTTGATTTTATTAATTTTTTGTTTCTCCTCTATTTCATTTCAATTTCAATCATGATGGGGGAGTACTTATCAAACTTCAATCCTTGATTCAGCTCTATTAATATTTGTTCCACCTAGGGAATCCTTGTCTTTGTTAAGACAAAATTACTATCAAAATTTTATTCTTTGTCCTGATGTGTTCATAAGTTGACCACACATCTGTGTTTTTTTGTGATCACAAATCAAGGTCACACTTCAACTACATTCTTTGACTACATGTGTTCCAAAAATGATCACACATTAGTCAAAGAGGGGCAAATGTATGCACCCTAAAATGGTTGCCTAGACTATGGGCCTCCATTCTTTAATTTATCAATCTCCTGAATCAATGCATTGCAATATTTTATTGAATCAATTTAAATCATTTTCTTGATCAAATTGCAATTAATTTAATTATTTCAATATTTCCTAATATTTGATCATCTTATTCTAAGCCTTATTTAATTAAAAGAAAACTTCTCTTTTAATTAAGTAAAATAGTTCCTATTTAATTAAAAGAACTTGCTCCCTTTTAATTAAACAAAATCTCTCTTTACGATAAAAAAATGAAATGAATTAGATTAAAAAAAAAAATCCTTTTTCTCTACACTTAAATGCACATAGTTCTAAGTGGAATTCCTTAATTTCCTCTTTCTATTTTCTTGTCAAACACTCCTCTTTTCTTATTGGTGGAATTTTGTCTGACATAGATCAAGCCTTATTATCCCATATTGGGTATGAGAAGCCTCCCACCTCCACTATTGACTATATAAGGAGCCCTTTCCTTATTATTTGGAGAGATGGTAGTTGCATTAGTATTATTATGCTATAGGTTTGGAAAGCAATTTTGGAGGAGTTTGAGCATTAGGGTTTGAGCCTTAAGGTTTTGAAATTGGAGTCTCATTGAAACTTCTATCTTCTTGTCCTCTTCTCTCATGCATCCATGGCTTCCATCATCATGCTTCATCCTTTCATTTTCATATTATCTTAGAGTCATATTTTCTTTATATAGACAATAGTAGAAGGTTCTTGATCATAATCAGTGATCCATAATTCATGCTTTTTCCTTTTTGTCCTTCTATTTTTTTGATTGGTGACTTTTCCTTCATATGAATTGATGTCATATAAAAAATGGATAAGTAGCTCCTTATCTAAAATCCATAAATTAGTCAGTTAAAACAATTTATATAAGTGTTTGTGCCATTAGAAACACATGTGAAAACTAGTTTACTCGGCAATTGAATATCCTGACACTCAGTCATAACTAACATTCATGATGTTCCTCAGCTCTTACATGACCAAAAAATACTAACTCACTTAACATCAACTAATTTTCTAGTGCTCTATCTCCATATGTTTCACTTGATGTATATTGTGACTTGGTCTATACTGGGATGCTTGGAAACCTTTGACTTGCTCGACAAGTAGTAAAGCTATAAACAAGTCCATGTAGCTTGGTCTTTATTGGATGACTCAATTGCAGTGATGACCAACCAATTCTACCTACAAAATGACTAAGTGTTGGACATTAATAGGAAACCAGGCTTAGAGATCAACAATTATATGAAATCTTGGAAGCAACTATTTGACAACATGTTTCCTTTGAAAAATACTCAAAACTAAAATCATGGAAAATAATAAGAAAAAATTTATGTAGATGAAGAAATTTAGGAAAAATTAAATAAATTAAAACTCCCATATTTTAATGCTTCAAGAGATGAACTACTAAATCATGCATCCAAAAATTAGACACATACTTATCATATAGTCCTATGATTAAAGAAGGTATTATCAAGTTTTCCATACTTCATTGAAAAGGGTCATCCCACAAATGGTGGCACTATGGAAAAGATTCCTTAGGACATAAAAAAATTGCCACCTATGGTAAATTCACTCAAAACTTGATGAACATGAAGTGAAAGAAATCACATTATAAGGATTACTAGATGGTTCCAAGATTTTCTCTTTTGAGAAAATGATAAAAATACTCAATCATGACAAATGGAGGAAGTTTGCATAATGTATGATATCAAATAAACCAAATTCAAAAGGATAATCCATCCATGTAAATATTTGATTTATATTGAAAAGATACAAAAGATTCTTTGAAGAAATTTCCCCAAGGCGTCACCCAAAAAGAGGATTTGATCATTCTATAGAATTAGAAGTAGGAGGAAAACTAGCAATTACCACCCCTTATAGACATCCCAAAAAAATTGAAGAAGAGATAGAGAGAATAATCAAGGAGTTATTAGAGATGGGTCATATCCAACGAAGCAGTAGTTTGTACTGTAAAAATAAGGAAAGGCTATCAAGTAATAAATCATCCCATTAGTAAACTGAGCCAAACTTCATATCTCTTGACCAATTTGATCTATTGTTAAAAAATGGAGTGATTGAAAAAATTCACATAATATTTTGAAAAGTACAATAGGTGGGATTCTTAATTACTATATCATCTCTCCTACTTATAAAAAGGTCATATAAGATATTACAACTTTTAACTTTTCTTTATTAAATTTTGTGAAAGAAGTTTATTTGAAAGAGAAATTTATCCTTCAAAGTTTTCATTGAAAATTGTAAATAAAAGGAAACCTAGGAATGAGATAAGAGAGTTACTTGGGAAGAACAATTATTAGTATCAATTGGATCTACTTATCCCCACTCTAGGCATACTATTATGAATGAGCATGTTTTTGGGTAATATTAAACTTTGATTATTTGGTTAATCTTCATATTATTGTATTTCCCTAAGAGCTACAACAAGAATAATAATGAAAAAGATCCACTTATCATCTTCATCCCTCACTTTGTATACATGACTTTATCAACTTTAATTTTTAGTTGATCTTAATATGATGTGTTTTTAAGGAATCTTGACTTGTAGGTGAACTTACATTCAATGCCAAAGGTAAAATGTATATGCCTAGGTACCTCATTGTGTAGATGTTTTGTGAGATATTTCAACAACATTTAAATAACAAAGTAGAACACACATATTTCCAAAGGAGAAATTTTTTTTCAAACTCTCCTTATATATTTCACTTTTGATTTTTTTGGATGACCAGCTCTAGATATCCTCAGATGACAACAAAATCTTTGTTCATAGAAAAGGCACATAGAAATTCATTTTAAAATGATATTTACAACTGCATGTTTAAATATCAATCAAATAAATGTTTAAGGTTGATCTTATTTGTGTATCTTTAATCATTTATAGAAATAAAACCACATGGATAGTATTTATTTATTCATAATTTTCTCACTGTTGTCATATTGAAAATTGTGTGCTTTATGACTAGGGGCATGGTCAATTAGGTGTCCTATTCCAATCTAGGAGTGTTGGAAGAGACATGTGAATAGGCACTATAAGACTATCTATACAACCTAAATAATGGTCCTAACATGACTATTTTGTGTGTTTATTAATTAATTTTAAAATCACATAACAATATTTTTTGGACTTTTAAATTATTTGATAAATTTTTTAAATGGTTAAGGTACATTTGTTGGGTCGTATTGCTATCTCCCTTACTATACTTATCTTTGGATCAAACTTGATCTTTCAGTTAAATAAATGTTTGAAAAAACTAGAAATTACAATATATTTAATGAGGTCATGTGCCATTAAACAATAGGTTTGACTAAAAACTATACATTTGATTTCTAATATTTAATATATATAAAATCTCTTACTCATCCATAGATTTAATAATGTGATGTATTATTAAACAATATGTTTGAGTAAAAACTATACAATTCAATTCTAATATTCTATATATATATATAATATAATATCTAGAAATTGTCCATCTATTAACCAAGTCCCTTAAAATTAGGTGAAATAATGATTGAAGGAAATATATTCTCGTGGAATTAACAAGTATGTGCTTGTTTCTTATGATATCTTATCTTTTGAAGCATTTCTTTTTTATACATATCTAACTAGAATGAATCTAAAAGGCACAATACCTTTAAATAGAGTGGAGTTAACATCACAAGAACAACTTGTAAGAATTTACATAGTCATGTAATAACTTTACATAGTCAATTCAAATCATTGTGGCTCATATAATGTTTCTAACTCTATGGTTTTGTTTATAGTTTCTAAGAAACAATAATTTTTTTGGCCATATTCTAGACCTTAGTTCATTTAAAAATCTTACAGTATTGTAAGATACCTTTGGAAAAGCGTGTATGAATGAAAGAATTATAATTTTCTATAGTATTCCTAATATTTTATGTTGGCCTCCCAGAAAAAAGTCTAAAGTAATCAAGTTATAGGAGAAATTCCAAAATCTTTGGAGAACCTTCAAAAGCTAAATCAATTGTATGGTTACAATTTATACCGATAACTATTCAACACCTATTGGTAAGGGAAGCATTGGATCTGTATTTTATGGCAAGTTTTCAACATATAAGGTTGTCATAAAAAAACAGAAGACTGATTCTAACCAAGGCCAAAAAAATTCTAGAGTAAAGTTACTATTCCTATGTATACTCAAAAAGTTGTTTATGAAGGTTACCATTATTTTTCACTTAGCCCCACATTATCATGTAACAAGTGTTAATCTTGTAGCCATATTGTCATGTATATTTCACAAGGAATCTCAAGTGACGAACTAGGGGAAATGCACTCTGTAAGGGTTTGTATGGATTCTTTTTTAATCCTTTCCTTTATGCGATCTGTCATATCCCATTTGCTATTGGATAGGTTTTAGGTAATAATAGTCTCAGTCTTCTCTACCCTAGTAGTTGATGGTGGTGCTAGAGCTAATATTATTGGTGAGAATGGTTCTACCAAAAAAATGTTTGCACAATTTCATTGCCAAATTATTTCATGAGGTAATTCCTCTCCTTGTATTGGTTTGAATGTCAAGGAATTTGATATTGCATGTGCATGATTAGAACAAAAAACATTGATTGGTTAGTTTGTGGGTCACAATCCTTCTGAAAGAATGCTATAGGAATGGGTTTTTAATGTCTTGACACCGAAGGGTGTCCACCTTGAGGGTGTCTAAAGCCTTACCAAGGGCTTTTTAATTTTTCTCTTTGGCAACCCTAGCCAAGTTGAGCATTTCTTTTTTCATGGCACCTAGTCTGTCAAGTCCTCTCTATTTGTGTTCTAGAGATGGTCTCATGATTTTTTCATCTTTGATGACCACAAACATAAGGTCCCCATTTGGGTCAAGTTCCCTAGACTTACCATTCCATAGTGGTCCTTTTGCAAGCCATTATGCAAATGGTTGACAAGGTTATCTATGTTTAGCCTTATAACTCTTTTAATGCTCACCTTGAATGCATGTTTGTTTTGAGGTTGACCTATCCAAGGACCTCAAGGAATCTATGGAAATATGGATAGGTGGTACCACCTTCACTTAGAAGGTTCTTTAATTGAATCTCCTAAAAAATTTCTGTAGGTGTTAGTTTGCATAACAAAAGACCAAGGATTGTCCCTTGCTAGAACACAATCATCAGCTAGCTCCAGAAGCCAAGCCCACTCTGGCCTCCAAAAATGAGGAATGGTCTACTATTGTTAAGAAAGAAAAAGGATCTATTATGGCCAAGGCATGCCCCTTGCACCACTATTTTTATCGATCCCTTTGTTAATGCCTCCATCTATTTCAAACCCTAGTGCTTAAAGGACAACATGAACTCATACCCCAGAGTCTTGCCTCACTTGGGTTTGAGCATTACACGAAGCTTTGATGATCTCATCATAGTCTTTTTGTGATTTATTCAACCAAGAAGGTTGAGATGTGGTTTTTGATGATGGGGAAAAGATACGGTAGGTTATCTGCCTTGGTGATCCCTCATTTGATTCCTTCATGCTTTGCATAACAACTTGTCCTCTCTTATGGATGATGATGACATGGAAGTTGCGTTACAATGAATTTTTTCTCATGGAATGTGTGGGGTATAATAGACCTCCCTAGAAAATATTTTTTTCATGATACGAGGCATTAGCTTTGTAATCTTGAAATTCTTTTCCTTCAAGAGGTTAAAGTTGTTGGGCTTCTTCTCAACTCATCTTGCGATGTTATCTAGTTAGATAATGCCATGTTTTCTTCATAGCATGAGGCTAGACAAGGTAGTTTAGTTACTCTTCTCTCTTCTTCTTTACTTTCTTTGGTTAATTTTCATGGTTCTGACCCCATGCAAAGAATTATTTCGATCTTAATGTCTTTTCAAATCATTCTTTTGGTATTGTTAATGTCTATGATCCCAATAATTTAGTTGAGCACTCACACTATGGTACTAGTTGGAAAATCATCTGCCACCTACCACTTGGGATTTTTGTAGGGGCTTCAATATGGTTGAGCTAGAAACTGATAAGGAAATTTTTTTCCTTTTCGATGGTTAGTTGGTGAAAGAGAATCCTAGTTCTTCATGCGTTACAAGCTAGGGATTTTTTATCCCATTTCTAACTACTACCAATTTGGTGAGATTTTGCATACTTGATCCAATTTTTGAGTGGGCTTTGATTGAGTGTTTAAGATATTTGATTGATGGCTCAATCCTTTTGTTTTTCCCAAGAGAGAGAGTTACCTATCTCCTCATTATCAAATGTGATATTGTTAGATCATTTCCCCATTCTTTTTTCTATTATCTAGCACACATCCCAACCTTGTACTTGTAAAACCCAGTTTCATCTCAATGCTTCCTTGCTGCCACATCTTCCCATGATTTACCACATTCTTTACATCTCAAACCTTGAGTCTAGGCCTTACACCATAGTAGGATAGATTCAATGGTGGAATGATGTCATCAATCATACTATGAGATTTCTTCGAATTTATGGGTAACAATTGGCCAAGTACTACAAAAAATCTTATGAAGCCACCATAAAAGATATTTGTACATCTTCTGAATCTTTTACCATGAATAAATCTTATATAGAATTACAAGTTTTTCTTGTCAAAGCCTACCTCCATTGGTTGGAGGTTGGTGATCAGATTCAAAGGAACTTTTTAATGTTATGTGGGCTTGCCACTTTACTATAGGAATCAAGCATATTAGGGAGGACCACCATGGTTTTTTTTAATCTTCCTGACATCCTCTATGCTTTTGTGCACTTTTATGAAAAGGTTTTCATTGCACATGGTAGTTCCACTATGCATGAGCAAGCTTTGCAAGCCTATGCAACTACCATTCCTAATAGGCTTTCCTTTGAGCAGTATGCCTTTTATGAGGAGAATCTCATGCTTTTTTATCTTAAAGAGGTTGTCCTCTCCATGGCTAATGATAACTCCCCTAGGTGTGATGGCTTCCCTTATGAATTTTACAAGGTCTTATGGGTTGATATTGGCCTTGATCCACCCAAATTCTATCTTGAAGCCTTTAATGCTCATTCCTTTGGAAGAATAATCAATAAGGGCAATATTAAGTTCACACCTAAAGCTAGGGATCCAGAAGACATATGCAACTAGAGTCCCATCACTCTATTGAATATCTCTTACAAGATAATTACCAAGGAACTCTCCCTTAAAATCAGGCATCTACTACCACAAATTATTTTCACTAAACAAAATGACTTCATTTAATCTAGATATATTATAGATAATATTATTGTTGTTTGGAAAGGTATGGAGCGGGCTCATCAATCCAAACAACAAGCCTTGTTTCTAAAGATTGACTTTGCTAAAGCTTATGACCGGATTGAATGACCTTTCATTTTTCCCATGTTACAAGCCTTGGGGTTTCGTCCTATCTTTTTATACTCAATTAAAATGCTTTTTGGGGATGCTTCTTCTTGTATTACCATCAGTGGATGACAATCTAAAGATTTTGGGCTTTTCAAATCTATTCCTCAAGGCTATCCTTTGGTACCTTCACTTTATGTTCTGGCTACTAAAGGGTTTTTCTATCTTCTTGCTAATGCCATTTCTTAGGGCCTCATTGTGGTATCTCCCTCCATAATTCTACTTAACATTTTTGTGGATGATTCTTTCCTCACCCTTCTTGAAGACAAGGAAAATATTGCCAATGCCTTGAAATGCTTGGATACTTTTTATCTTGCCTAAGGGTCCACTATTAAATGACACAAGATCCTCTACTATAGATAGTCTTTCTTGCTAGGCCCCTAATGGATCCAACGCTATCAGTGGAAATGGGTGTAACATAGAGAAATTTTTCAATTTATGGGCATCCCCTTTGCTTTTCAAGCCTCTCTTGTGGAGGTGTGGAATGTAATCGTCACCCAGATTGAGAAGAAGTTGGAATACTGTATCACCAAACCTCTTTCACTTGCTAGAAAGTTTTAGATATCCTTGAAGGTGTTGGCTTCTATGAATTTTTACTATTCCTTGTGTTGGGCCCTACTGGAATCCTCATACCTCAAGCTTTAATACCTTTTGGTTGACTTCCTCTAGGCTTCTGATGTATTACATCTTGGCTTCCTTAGAGTGGCCTATGATTGCTTTTGTGTGTCCAAATACTCTTGAGGTCTTAGACTTATTTCTACTCAATAGAAAGGCATTTCCTTTTGTGAAAAAGTGGGTCATTTGGGCTCTTACCAATGATGAGGTCTAGAAAATTTGGTCGCATCATTCCATTTCTTCATTCTTTCTAGTTAACTAGCTATCTTGGAAGGGGATTGGTTTTTAAAGCCTGCTTGTGACCACTAAACCAATGCCAATTCATGACACTTTTGTTTCTAAAAGCATTTGGAAAGCTTGGGAAGCCATTAAACCTTAACATCATTAGGTAGGCAATTGGTTTAGAGATGGGCTCTCTATGAACTACCAAAAATTGTGGTGGTCACCTTTGTTTGTTGTCCAAGGTATGCCTCTAGCAAAATTTTAAGGAGCTAGAACTCTATGTTTATTTAGATGAAGAATCAAGATACCCAAAGATCTCTTTTCTAGTGTTACTATGAGTCTTCTCTCATGGGACAACTTGTAGGTGTTGTTATGACTTAACTATCTAGATCAATATACAATTAATCTTCTAGTTTCTATGGTGCCTCCCCATATATGCTATAAATTCTTGGTTTTCAATCATCTCACCAATGATGGAAGAACTAAAAGTGGTATCCTTCTAGTCCTCTGACTAGTTATAAACCCAAGTTGGGTTATTGGTGGCTAGTTCCCCACCTTCCTATGGTTGAGGTCCTCAACCAACATTGGCATTTGTGGTCCTCTCTCAAGACTTGGAGTCTTATATTTTCCAAAGTTTGGAAATCTATCATAGAGCTGAAGATAGCTAACTCTGTCTAGTGTGTTCTCTTCCAAGGTCTTCCTTTGGACCCTATGCTTTGGCATTTGGGTGTCCTGGACCACAAACGTCCTTTTTGTGGACAACCAAAAAGCTTCCTGCATATTCTTTGGTTTTTTAGGCATTATCAAAATTATCACCATTGGATCCATGATTTCTTCAAACCCTTTTGCAAAGAGGCCTTTCCCTAGCATATGTTTTTTTGGGAGATTCAACTAGACTCCCTTTTAAGTATTCTTAGATCTAGCATGCTTTTATAATAGATATTATATTTACTATCTAGAAATATTGCAATGGAGTTTTATTCTCTTACAAAATTCTTGATATAAATATTCCTATGTATCCTAAAGCATGTATTTGTAATAATTTCATGAAGCATATTCAGGTAGAAATAGAAAAGGTGGCTCTAGAAATGGTCAACCTATAGAATCTTTTGGCTCATTTGGGTAATGCTCCTTGCATGGTTGCCAAGGTGTCATTGAACATTGTATTTGATGATCATATTTCTCTTCATGGTCTCCAAAGTGGTCATAGCATCTCATCTTATAGCTTGCATACTTCAAGGTTGCAGCCTTTATGACACTCCTTTAGTGGTAGTTTTGGTGGTTTTCGTCACTTGGCCTCACCTCTGTGGAGGTGTAGTTCAAGCTAGTCCATAGTGGATCCTCCTACTACTCCTAATGTAGGTTTTCCCTTTGTCTATAGGGACCCTAAATGTGCATTCACTTGGTTGTATTGGCTATCTCCCCTCCCAGGCTAGAGGATGAAAAAAGATAAAGATGATTTATTTGTCATTGTTGTTGAAAGATGGGCTCTCTATGAGACATCCAATAACCTTGTTGATTTCTAAGGTTTTGATGATAGAGATCCCCCCTTGACTGGTACTACTCTTGTATCCTAAGGGCTTTCTTCTTATTTTTTGTTTTTTTGCTTTATCTTTAACCTTATAGTTTTTATTTGTTTTGGTGAATAGTTGATCTCTTTGTATACATGACATTTGAACTTGTAGGGTGATCTTGTATCCCATGACAGCTTTTTGTGAATATGTAACTTTAATATTTAATTAATAGAGAAGGTACTATTCATCAAAAAATAATATATCACAAGAATCTTGTAAATCTTATTGGTTACTACAAACAACCCATTATGACATTGGTCTATGAGTATATGTGAAGTAGAATATTGATATATCATCTATATGGTATTCTACTTTACATTGTGATGTTGTTTATTGTATAATTTTTTAAGTGAAATTTATTGATCTATTATTTATGAGCACTAATGGGATGGGTTATCTTCAGGGAAGTTCTGGTGTGTCACCTCTTTGATCATTCTAGAGATGAAATAATTATTAAGTATTTCATTTCTTTTCTTAAAAAATAGATTTGTGTGAACTATAACTCATAAAACCTTGATTATTAAATTTGACTTAAAAATTTAGACAAATGAACCCTAATAATGTCACAATTTGACTTGCTACAAAAAATAAAAAAATATCCTACTTATTAATTGACTTTACATACCTTTAAATATGATGTAGGCATGGCCAAATTCGAGACTCCACTTAATTATCTTACGAGATTAAATATTGCTAAATAGGTTGTGGATGGTGAGTTGATTGTGGTTGCATCTATTTCTTTATATTTAATCATTTTTTTCTAGAAGGAAAAAAAATCATGTCTAAACCATTCCACATGCTTTTCACATTTTCTCTACCATCATTAGAGTTTCTATCCATCAATCATACACAAAGATATAAAGTGTAGTAATATATTGTTGGATAATAAAAGGTCTGCCAAGCTAGTTGTCTCTGGCATATCAAAATTCATAGAGAGTGCTAGTGGTTGTATACCAATAGAAGTGAAAGGGAAGATGGGTTATCTTGATCCTAAGTATTTCACTTAACACCATGTTACATTTTTTTTCCTTAAATATGCTTAGTTTAAGTATGTTTAATGAATGTGTTTTTCATCTACCTAAAAATATAAGGAACAAATAACTAATATATTACAGTATGGATGTTATTCTAGATACTTTGCAGCATTATCCCTATAGAAACTTAAACAATAAATAAATTTAAAAAAAAACACTCAAAAAGGAATTTATTAACAAAAATAATTTGCACAACCCAATCAAAGCATTATATTTTTATTAAGAGAGGATGCTATGTTTTTAGCAAGGATAAGAAACATATTTTATTATTATTTTGGAGTCAAGAATATTATTGTATTGTTGTAGGTATATCACATTAAATCTCTCAATAATTATTATTTAAAGCATTCCAACAAAAAATACTCTCATAATTCCTAGTGTAAGCTATCCTGGAGTTACTAAAAATCAAAATGGAGAAATGGTAGTCTAAACTACATGAAACAATACTTCTCCTAATTAATTGCAATTAAACATGTTTTTGCATAATCACATGTTACAATGACACTTGGAGGACTCTAACATTATAAAAAACCAACAAAAATTATGCATCGATGTGAGATCAAATCTATGCATGATACCCTTTATTTTAAACTATTTGTAAACTAGTGGAACTAGTGGTTGGAAAAAAATTATTGAGATTTTAACAACATCATTATCTCTTGTACTTTCCCTTAATTCTGAGGGGACTAAAAATAATATCTTAAAGTGCCAAAAATGATCTATTGAAACCATTTTTGTGAAGATATTTGTTATTTTCTCCTTTGTGAACTAATATACTTCAATTCAACCACATTATTTTGTATTGAATCATTGACAAAGTGTTGTTTCAAATAATTTTTTTTTTTCCTCCTATGATGAGCCAAATTCTTTTCCAATTTAATGGTACTAATGTTGTCACAAAAAATCGTAGTAGGTTAAACCTATATTTCTCTAATTTCATCAAGAAGCTTTCTAAGCTATAAAGCTTGTGTGTCTACTGAAGTAACTACAACATACTTCTCTTCTATAGAAGAGAGGTTATAATTATTCTCTTCTTTTTAATCCATGTGATTAAACCAAAACCCAAAGAAAAATAATAACCAGATGTGGATTTCTAGTCATCCAAACTACCTCCACAATCTGAATCATTGGAACCAACAAGATTGCATTTGTTAGATGAGTGATAATGAATACCAAAATGTATAGTTCCTTTCACATATCTTAATATCCTCTTGGATGCCTTCATATAATGCTATGATGGGTTTGACATATGCCTTGAAACCAATGAAACTAAATATGAAAAATAAGGCCCTATGTGTACTAAAAACATCAAACTATCAACAATGCTACTCTATGATGTATCATCAATAATTTTAGTACCATATCTCTACACAATATAACTCCATGAGAAACTAGAGTGGAAAGAGGTATACAATCATCCATTTTAAAATTATTCAACATCTCCTTTATATACTTTGTTTGAAAAAAAAAAAAAATCTTTACCTTGATAAAATTGTTAGGATTATTTAGAATAACTAAGAGGGGTGTGAATCAGTTATCCATGGTCTAGATGTATAAATAAAACTTTTCAGTTCTTAGTAGACCCATATCCATAAAACCTTGTCATGTGTGCATCCATTAGATCATACAATACTTAAACTTTGTAGGTTAATGTCCTAGGCCAAAATCACTTTGCATAAATGTCAATATGAAACATATCATATTCAATAGAAAATTTGACAAAAGGATTCGTAGTGGAAACCCAATTTGGTAAAAACCACCAATAACATGTTACTAATTTGCACTCTTTTCAAGTGATGCCTTATGAAAGACCAACCCTATTAAAGGTTATAATACACATTGTTAAATGTGATTTGGTTAAAGGATTTCAATCACCCTATTCAGAGTGGGCATTGTTAGAGGACTTTAGACCATTCCACTAGAATGTCACCTAGTTAAAGGACTTACAAATGACTATTATGTCAACTTTAATCCAAAGGATTTACCCTAGAATGATATAATTATTAGAAGTAATAGTAAGGCTTGATTTGATAACAATTTACAACTTACTTGCAGATTACAAATCTTTATTTCAATCCTCCCTTCTTATTGGATTTAACACACTTTAGCTCTGATAGCTTGTTCACCCTTATATGTTTAGGTAAACTATCTCCCTATAGTAAACATCAAATGTCAAATACAATATCTCCCTCTTTGACAACTATGCCAAAGACTTGTTATCTCTGTATGTAGATATAATTAGTTCCAAATACTCCCTCTATCACCTTACATGTGACTATAAATCTTGTAATTCAGCTCCTTCAATACTTTAGGCAGATCCTAAAGTAATATCCACTGCATCAAGTCATAATATACAACATTAAGCTTAGGTTATATAGGGAACTACTTATGCTTCTTAAGTAGCTTTAGATAGGGGTATCACCCCTAGTTTACCTCTTAGATACTCATGAACATCCTTAGGTAAAGATATTGTGAAGATATCAACTATCTTCTCTTTTGTATTCACATATTCCATCCTCACTTCTTTGTCTTGAACTAACTCTCTCAAGTAATGATACTTGATCGCAATGTACTTAGTGTTTGTGTGCATCATAGGGCTCTTTGATATATTTATAGTACTTGTATTATCACAATAAAGTACCACAGGTTTAGTGATTTACTCATTCATACCTTTGAGTAGTTGTTTGACTCATACACTATTTGTACAATTTACTATAGTAGCCACATATTCAGCTTCGATAGTAGATTGATATATTCAATTTTTTTCTTGTTGATCTAGGTGACCAACCTCTTTCCTAAGAAAAATGCTCCACCACTTGTGCTCTTTCTATCATAAATGCTTCTAGCCCAATCAACATATATATAGGCTCTCAATTCATTTTTTTCATTTTTCTTGTAGTATAGACCATAGTCTTATATTCCTTTTAGATATCTCATTATTCTCTTAATAGCCATTAGATGGTTTAACAATCCCAATAGATAATGCAATGTCAGGTCTTCTATGTACTACAGATTGCATTTTTTCAATCATAGACCTATATATTGTTTGATTCATGTCATTTTAATCGTCATCCTTTGACAACTTGTGTCCTATCACCATAGGTGTGCTAACTAGTTTAGAATCTTCCAATCCAAAAAAAATCAATATTTCCTTCACATACTTAGACTGAGTGATGTATACACCATATTTCATCAAATATACTTTCAAACCAACAAAGAACTTGATATCTCCAAACATAGACATCTCAAATTCTTTCTTCATTTTGTTTGCAAATGTCTTACATAAACCATCTTAATCTCTAAATATGATATCATCAACAAAAATTTCAGCTAGTAAAATAGCTTTACCTTCTTCTATGTTTAAGTACAAATTGTTATTATCACCACTCTTCTCAAAACCAATCTTCACAAGATAATTTTGAAGTCTTTCATACCATGCTCTTGGGGCTTTCTTTAAACCTTATAAAACTTGGTGTAGTCTACATGCCATGCTCTTATTGTTACCATCAACAAATCCTTTTGGTTTTTCTATGCAAACCTCTTCATCTAACATGTCATTCAAAAATGTTGGCTTCACATCCATTTGATAAACTTTGAAACCATTGCATGTAGAGTTCTTACTCCTTCCAATCTTGCAATAGGAGAAAATGTTTCTCCATATTCTATTCCTTCTTCTTATGCATACCCCTTGCAAACTAATCTTTCCTTATTCCTTGTGACTTCACCACTTTCATCTAACTTGTTTCTATACACTCACTTGGTTCCAATCATATTCTTGTCATGTGGTCTAAGAAATAGAGTCCATGTCATGTTCTTCTCAATTTTTTCAATCTCTTATTCCATGGCTTTACTCTAGTCCTCATTTTTTAAGGTGTTTTATAATGTATTAATCTCATGTATGGTCAGCAAACATGTATCACTTCTTAGCATATTTCTTGACATTGGTCTAGCATCTTTATCTCCAATAATTTTTTCAACAGGGTGATGTCTTTTGACATACTTTGACAATCTTGGTTCTACTATTCTATCATCATTAGATTTTTCAACTTAAAAATCACTATGTACTTCTCTATTAGGTAATTCAACATCTCTTTCATGTACACTTAACTCAAAATTGGAATATGCCTCAGCTTCTATTTGCAACTCAACTCCTAACTATAGCTCGGTTCTTGAATGTAACTCGACATTCATTGTATGTGACTCGGTAGTCATTGAAACTTGTTGTTGATTTGCAACTTGATTTACAACATGTTCATCAGTAGGCATACCTTCATAAAAGTATACAAAAGATTTGTGCTCCTCAGGTTCCTTCATAGGTTTAGCTTCATGTACCTCTATATATTCATCAAAATTCACATTTGAACTTTCCATAACTTTGTTAGTGTTAGTATTTAAACACTTAAAAGCTTTAATTCTTGTGGAATATCCAAAGAATATACCTTCTTCACTTTTAGCATCTAATTTACCATTCCTATCATCTTTAAGAATATAACACTTGCTTCCAAATACCTTAAAATATTTTACATTGGGTGAGTATCCATATTATAATTCAAAAGGTGTTGAATGAGTGCCTTTCTTGACTTGCCCATAGTTCAAAGTATAAATAGTTCTACTTACAACCTCTCTCAAATATTTCAAAGAAATATTTTTCTCCACGATGAGTGTTCTAGCACAGTCCATTACAGATCTATTCCTCCTTTCAGAAATTCCATTTTGTGGAGGGGTCCTAGGTATAAATGTTTGACTTTTGATTCCTTTGTCATTACATAACATCTCAAACTCATTTGATGTAAATTCTCCACCTCTCTTAGTTCTTAGACATTTCAAGATTTTGCCTATCTCCTTCTCAACTCTAGCTAAATACCACTTAAACATTTGGAAAGCATAAAATTTCTATTTCAAAAACATAATTATCATTATCCTAGAATAATCATCAAAAAATAGGATAATGTACTTTTCATCTTTGTAGATTTACACATAAATTTGTCCACACAATTTAGTATGAAAAATCTCAAGAATTTATTTAGAGGTGTGAGTTTTACTGTTAAAACTAGATTTTGTCATCTTGCCTAACTAACATTATTTGCAAATTATATTGTTATGTTTCTTCAATTTAGGCAAGCCTCTAACTCTTTTAATGTTACTTATACTCACTAAGTTATCAAAGTTAACATGACATAACCTCATGTACCATAACCACACATCATCAAATTCTACAAAAAGACAAGTAGCATCACTCATATCAAAATAAAATAGACTACCTCAAGTCTAATCACCTTTCCTAATTAGTTTCTAATTAGTGTCATAGATGTTAGCTATATTGTTCTCAAACTCAACTTTGCAACTCAAACTATTTAGTTTTAACACACTCAAAAAATTATAGTTAAGTCCTTCAATATAATAAGCATTGTCACACATGATCTTTTCTATGAGTTTGATAGATCCTTTTCCTTTTATCAAACAGGGTGCATCATTACCAAACCTTACACAATTTCCATCATAATAATTTAGGGAAATGAACTTAAGCTTATCTCCAATCATGTGATGTGAACACCCACTATCAATGATCCATATGTCATTCTTGTTCACATAAGACACTAGTGTAGTTACCTCATCCTCATCAGAATCATGCTTCATTGCAACATATGCCACTTCATCATCATGGTCATCAAATACATCTTTGGATTCCTCTTCTGCAATGTAGCAAGATTTCTTGCCTTTATCTTTGTAATCTTTGTTGTCCTCGTCACTTTTGCTTATATATTTGTATCCACTTCTATTTTTCTTATTCTCTTGATATCTAATAGCAATATGACCAACCTTATTGCAATTAAAACACATGATAGGTAACTTATCTTTGAATTTTACTTTACCTCTATGAAATCTACTTGCTAGTAATGCTTCAAGTTGTTCTACATCTTCATCATCTATATCAATGTCACTAGAAACATATTTGATCTTTTTCTTCTTCTTCTCTTTTGGTTCCTTTAATGATAGTTTATCTTTGAAAGTAGATTCAAAATTCTCAGATTTGAAGTTGTCAAAATTAGAGAGTTCAAAGGAAGTGAGCCTACCTATCAAACCTTCAAGAATCAAATTAGAACCTAGAATATATCTCAATTCTTGTATGGAAGAAAAATGAATTAGCATAGATGGGCAATAGTGTTCTCAATACTTTTCTTAACACAATCTCATCATCTATTTTATTGTGCTAGCTCCACTTATATCATTAACAACATCTTTTATCTTAGGTAAATACTAAGAAATGTTATCACCTTCTTGCATCCTCATGTCATCAAACTTACCTCTAAGACTTTTAGATTTGTCTCTAAAAACATTTACATCTCCTCCATAGATAGTGTGAAGAGCATCCCACATCTTCTTTGAATTATAGCAACACTTGATGTCACTGAACTTAGAATAACTTAGGGCAGAGGCAATCTCCAACATTGCCTAATTGTGTTCTTTCTTCTTTTTCAAATCATCCGTAGTCAGGGCTCTACTGGGATTAACATGCTTAATGTTGATCCTAGATTATGCATGCTCTCCAAGACCTCCTAGGTGTATCTTCATAATAATTTTCCATGCAAGGAAATTCTCCTTGTTGAGCTTGGGTAGCTCCCTTTCTGACATATTGATCTTTTGCTTCTAGTACCTTCAAACTAGTTGTCTTAAGCACTATGACACTCTAATACCAATTGTTGTTATTCTTTAGAATAACTAAGAGGGGGGGAAATTGGTTATCCAAGGTCCAAATGTACAAATAAAACTTTTCAATGTTTATTAGACCCATATCCACAAAATCTTATCATGCATGGATCCATTAGATCATACAATACTTAAAATTTGTAGGTTATTGTCATAGGTCAAAATCACTTTGTAGAAATGTAAATATGAAACATAAAAAATTCAATAACATATTTTACACAAGGATTTTATATGGAAAAACCAATTTGGGAAAAACCACCAGTAACATGCTACTAATTCTCACTCTTTTGAAGTGATGCCTTGTGAAAGACCAATCTTGTTAAAGGTTACAATACACACTATTAACTATGATCTAGTTAAAGGATTTCAATCACCCTATTAGGAGTGAACCTTGTTAGAGAACTTTAGACCATTCCATTAAAATGTCACCGGTTAAAGGATTTACAAATGATTTTTAGGTAAACCTTAATCCAAAGGATTTACCCTAGACTAATACAATGATTAGAAAGTAATAGTAAGGCTTGATCTGATAAAAAATTAAAACTCACTTGTAGATTATAGATCTCTATTTCAATCCTCCATTCCACTCGACCTTCACACACTTTAGCTCTAATAGCTTGTTCACCCTTCAATCATGCATACTCTTAAGTCTTCATTCTTTGCATTCAAACTATAGTCTCTTTTGTTTGGTGATTGAATGAACCAATAGCCTAGACTCCTTGTTTTCCTTAGGTTCTGGCATATGAAAACCTTCTCTTTTGACCATCTCTATCTATAAATAGAGAATTAAGATCTTTTTCTACTTAAACACAATCATCCATTCTAGGATTATCTAGGAATTAGGTAGGATTCATTAAATCTACACACTTTTTCATTTGAGTCTCTTCTAGAAACTTCTTCTATAATCTTCCTTGAATTTACCTCAAAATAGTTTACCTTGAATCCTATACAACCAACTCATCATAGTTATCTTCCACAGGCTTCACACAATTCAAGAAAAAAAAATGGTTAGCTTAGATTTGTCAAATCTTTGATTTAACATATTTACTAGCACTCAAAATCAACATGATGTTCACTTGGCATTAATACTATTCTTCTACTTGGCCAACACTAATTTACTTAGCAAACACTAAAGTTAATTGATGCTCATCACCAACTAAAATTTACTCGTCATATATTGACAATCACTCAGCTTGAACTATTTTTCATCTTTTCTTGACAACATTTGTTTTTCACTCATCTACTATTGATTTCTACTTGGCTTGCATTGGCTTCTTGGCAAGGATCGACAGACACTTTTCATACTTGATCTTCTTCTAGTCTTAACTTGAGTAATCTTTCATTTTAGACTTTTAGTAGATAAACAATGTTATAAACTATAGTATCAATGTCTTACTTGGTCTTAGTGCTTCCTTTATATACCAAATAACTCAACCTTTCTCTAGGTGTTATTGTTTTCTCCTCTTTTCAAATCCTCTTCATCAATCAACTAAATGATAGCTTTTAAGACCACAAAGCAATTTTCTCACTAGTGAGTAGCAAGTTTGACATCATTCACAAAATAATGATTGTTCCATTACAGGTTCTTCAGTTGAAAACAATCTCATATCAACAAAAGTTCCATGCCAAGAAAATACTTCATGAGACATAAATCTTTCTTCTCAAATTCATTCATCATAGGAACTTTGAATTCATCTTTCATCTGAGAAAAACTACCCATTTATAATAGATCATCAACATGCAAACTCACAATGAGAATATCATTATGTTCTTGTTTGTACTAAAGGGTAGGTTCCTTCTTACTTCTTTGAAAGCCATTATCCTAAATAATATCTATTAATCCTTGCATACTATGCATATGGTGCTTGCTTGAGGCCATACAAATGCTTCTTCAGCTTGTAGACTTGATCTTCTTTACCTTTTGGTTCTCCCTCATATACCACCTCCTCTAAGTACCCATTCAAGAAGGTACTTTTCACATCCATGTTGAATACTCCATTTATTTTGAGCTACAAGATAGATTAGGATTTTAATAGTTTCTTGTCTTGCTACTGGTGCAAGAGTTTCTTCATAATCAATGTCATACCATTGAGTGAAACCTTTAGAAACCAATATTATCTTGTATCTTGCAACATTTCCATCATTTTTATACTTAATCTTGTAGGCCCATTTTGTGCTAGTCTTTTTCTTCTTATGTGCAAGCTCCACAAGCTCCCTTGTCTCATTCCTATGAATAGAATCCTTCTTTTCATCCATTGCTTGCATCCAAACCTCATTAGTACATGCATCTTTAAAATACAATGGTTCAAAATTAACTTTAGCAAGTAATGCAAAATTTATTATCTCACCTATCTTCTTCATGTGCTTGATTTTGATACCTCTGATAAATATCACTTAATCTTCTTACCTCTCTTGTAGGACTTGAAATTGATGATGAGATTCTTTGTGGGCTTGGAGATCTTGAAATAGATCCATTAGTTGGCTGCTCATTATCATTATTAGCAATAATATCATCAACCATAATAGATTTAGACTTTTCCACATTGTTTTTTTGAAGACCAGAAACCCACCCTTCATCAAAAATCAGCTTCTTGAAATAAAAATCTTATCAGTAATAAGATTGAGTAATTAGTAAACTTTTCTTGCCTCACTATAACCCATAAAAATGCATGATTCACTTTTAACATCTAACTTTTGTCTATTTTGATTAGGTACTTGAACATAAGCCAAACAACTAAAACATTTAAGGATTTTTCTCATACCATGCTTCATATGGAGTCTTCTTGTCCAAGGCACTTGTGGGACTCCTATTGAGAATATAGATTGATGTAGCAATTATATCTACCCAATAAGAATTTCTCAAGCCCTTTTTTGTCACATGCTCCTTGTAACGCCCCGCCAAGGGGTCCAAAGAATTAACCTAAAATTTCACTAAGTTTGGTACCATTTTTTTTTTAACATGAAAGTAAGTCCATTTACAACTTATACATAGTAACAGAAGCAATAGCAATATCCATCTAAAGTAAACATAAACATACATAATAGGTTACATTCTTTAAGGATCCCTTAACGTAGAATTACATCTAAATCAACTAATATTACAACATCCACATGAAAAAATAATGATAAGTCCAATGTTTATACATTACATTTCTAAATGCTCAATCATCCTTTGTACATGTCACAGGATATGAAAGACTTAAAAGAATATACATGTATGGAAATAAAATACATCATCCTACTCTAGTCCATGATGCAGTAAGGTAAGTGATACATCATCATAGAAGATCAAATGTAATAAACTAAGTGCATGGTTCCTCCCAACCGTAAATAGCATCATTAGACCATCATTGGTCCTAGCCATCCCTCGATGCATAACATTCCAAATCACCAAAGAGATCATTGGTATTAACATAGTAGGAATGTCACACCTAAACATACTACATCATATACAGAAAGAAATCTAACATGCAAATAAAAGCATAAGCTAACATCATCTAACATATGCTAATCATCAATGAAAGGATACATAGCCACCATCATAAAGAATGCATTAGCCACAGTGTCTCAAATGGATCTCAAATGATAAGAGTGGAAAAAAACTACCACCCAATCACGTGGAACCTAAATGGTCCACTCCCATCATGTTGAGTAGATAATCTCAAGTCCCAAATAGGTTATCACAAAGTATAAATACTCTCTAAGTCAAGGAATCCTAAAAATATACTAACTCAAAGGTTCCAATCACAAAATGACATCTAATCCCAAAGGCACAACAATGACATGTAGGAACCCTACTATGCAAGCAGGAAAGTGTCATCGTATGAATCATGCTAGAGTTACCCTATTAGTTTCCCAATAGAACCCAGCCCCTTAGTGATCCAGGTGTAGCCACTAGTATCCTCTCATACATACAAGGCATACTACAGAATGCAATGTCACAACCAAGTGTTCTCTCTACTCCCATCCTAGTTTGTACTAGCACTTGAGGCATGGGCAGGAACAAAACAATTATCTTATTAGGCTCATTTAATTCAGTAGTAGGTGTGAATATTTTCACTTATTAAGACAACTTACAATGAGTTACCATGGTAGCCACTTAGGGCCCATTGCAAGCCACTTCCCGACACTACAAGTAGATAACCTACCCTAAGCTCATGGAATCATAAATCACAAAATACCAAAAGATAATCCACAATATAATCATCAAATCTCCATGAGCAAAAGAAAAGCATCCATAAGTAATCATGACCATAACAGTTCTCTATCGGCAACTAAAGGTATCCCTGATAATCACAATAATCATTGGTTCTTAATAAGCAACCAAAAAGCATCTCAAAATAATACTGATCAAAGACTCCAAACTAGTTGAGTCAAAACATGTCACAACATGACATCATCAAGATCAGATAAAAAAATTTAATTCCATCAAACGATTGGAAAGTAACCCAAGTATAATTGATTGATGACTCAAAATGGTTAAGTCAAGTGTCTCATACATATGAATCTAAGCTTCACACATGAAGACTGAAAAGCAATAACAATTAGTAAATACAAACATTTCATAGAGCATTCCATCACATAACCATGGTTGGGTTTATAAAGATTAGAATCAAAAGACATCATCATGACATCACAATTATAACCCTCGAGCCTCTGGTAGACGTCCTATAACTAGTCAACACTAGTCAACCCAAAACCCAAAACAGATAGCATAGAGAAAACACAATGCAAGCACATGTTTTGGTTGGTTTTGCTAAAACTACATAATTGAATTAAGTGTGGAGGTCTCAGTATTCATTTTCAAATTTAGATATTGAGTGAAGGAACATTTTGTACATTTTCCTAACCCATATATTGTTTTGATGGATTTAAGTTTTTCCCTCTAACTCTTAGGATTCACTTTTCTACACTTTACGTTATTTTGATAATGAATTGTTGTTTTCAAATAACTTAACTTCTTCTCTTGAAAATCTCAAAATGATAACTTAATTAGATCAAATTCTAATTAAGTAAATTGATTAATTTAAAACTATATATATTATTTATTTAAAAACTTTTCTTTTAATATTAAAAGAAATTTCAATAATATTTTATATAAATATATGTATATATTTATATATACATACATACATATACATATATACATACTTATATATATATATATATATATATATATATATATATATATATATATATATATAAACTATATACATTTTTTTATAATATTTTTAATATTTATCATTATCAATTCATATATGAATCAAATTCACATCATAACTTTTAATCAAAACAATATTAAACATGCGCCATTATCGCATTGCCATTTGTGAATCATAGATCGTACCATCGCATTAATGATGATGCCATTTTCAACATTCGTAGCAATGCCATTGCAACCATATTACATGGTCAGGTGTCCCCTTGTCTGACATCGCAGGCCTGTGACATCAGTCGCAGTACCTACAACTATAGACAATGTGTCACCGTTTATAATGCATGTGGGGCTAGGGATTAGAATACTTGCCCTCAAAAATATATTTTATATTATATTTAACATTTTTCATAAAAACGTTAAATGTTGTGCGATTCAGATTTAAAATGTTTTTCGACTGCGATTAATATTCAATTTTTTTATATATATATATATATATGTATGTATGTATGTATGTATGTATGTATGTATGTATGTATGTATGTATGTATGTATGTATGTATGTATGTATATGTCTACACACACACACACACACACACGTGTGTGTGTGTGCGCGCACATATATAAATAGGTACATTTCTATCAAGAACATATACACAAATTTATTATTATTATTATTATTATTTAAAGGGCTTCCAATTTTAAGAATTTTCCTATAACATATTTGTTCTCTAAAAATTTACCTATTAATTCCTCTAATAAGTTTGACTATAAATTTTAACCCTAGCCCCCATAATTTTCTCAAATCTACGCATATGAAAATTTCTTATAAGGAATTTAACTACCCATGTCAACAACATGCAAGCAAGATATGCAAAATCCTCAGAAGACATTTACAAGACACGAAGAAGACAGGAAGTGCAAGATGCAGAAATAACATAAGCAAAATCACAAGTGTCTACCTGGACACTAATGCTAATTCCTTTCTCCTTAGAATCCTTCAGAGCAAGCTCCTTCCTTCTCCCACATTCTCGGTCCTCCAAAAATGCTCTCCAAAATGCTCTCCTTAAGCCTCTACGAGTGCCTGAATATAGAGGGCTCTCAGGAAGCACCTAGAATGTCTAGAAACAACTAGAAGGTGTTGACAACTAAGCATGAGCTTTTTCCAACCTTCTAGATGAGTCATAAGGTTGTAGACACCATGTGCTTAATTTGTGTGCTAACTCTTGTGTTGTTGACATATGAGAAATAAAAGGGTGTGTTTACTTCTAGACAAGCTTTATAACTTTTATTTTAATTTTTATAACTTTTATTTTAATTTTTTTATAACTATTATTATTATTATTATTTATTTATTACTTTATTATTATTTTATTATTATTATTAATTTTTAATTAATTACTTTTATTTAATTCTTTTCTCAATTAATTCTCCTTTAATTATAATCAAAATATCAAAGATCATAATATTATATATTAATTTTTCCCGAATAATTAATTTATTAATTAAATCTATTTATTTAAGACTTAATTAATAGAAAATTCACCATATACCTCCAAGATAAAATATGAAAACCCATCATAGAACAATCTATACAAAATCAGTCTAAAGGGTTAAAAATCATGAACTATGTCATCTGACACATTCGGAAGGTAAAATATCTAGATACTTGTCCTATCTCTCTAGGACAAATGGTTTAAGGGTTTGGGATTTAGAATTGAGAATTTATCTCCCTTCTCTTACCATTGAGATAGTGTAATAGGGTACGCTCATCCTGACAATTCAGGGAAGTCGATAGCCAATACCTGCAACCTGCATAAAAACCATGCATGTACATACAATATATATATGCAAAGCTAAACAAGCAATGGCAGGAAGTGGTGCATCGTGTAGATCCCGACTAGCAGGTGACTACGACTCCCTTCCTTAACCACATCATAAATGCCATACATAAGAACAAACACACACACCATACACATGCAAGTATGGGGTAAGTATCCATAATAAAATACATGAGATAATAAACCATCTAACTAATCATCATCAATAAGTGGAAACAGTATAATAATCATCATGCATACATGAAATGTAGAGTCTAAGTAATCTCATCATACATAAATTGAATCCATAACATAAAATCTGATAATCTCAAGACAATGCTACTAATCCATCAACATAATTCTAGTCTAACATAAATAGCAACAATATGTCCAGTAAATGTAAACAAGGGCAGGCACTACACTCCTTGCCATAACTACCAGAGTATAGTTCTTCCTTTCAACCATTCTCTTTTGTTGAGGTGTGTAGGTAGTTGTGAGTTGTCTCTTGATCTCATTCATCTCACCAAAATTCTAAAAATATATGGAGAAATACTCTTCTCCATTATTTTTCTTAAACATTTGATTGTGCTCCCTTTGTTAGTCTCGCCATGAGCTTTAAACCTCCTGAATTTTATCAAGGGCTTCATTCTTAGTCTTATAAAAATAAAACCAACACATGCATGAATAATCATCAAAAAAATTAATGAGCTATGATGACTTTACCCAAAATTTGTATTTACATAAGACCACAAATATATAAATAAATAAATTGAAGTTGGTGATGGGGTTTCCATGCATTGCTTCTTTGAAATGATGCCCTTGCATCCCTTTTCTACATCCTTCACAAATATTTTTTTGTTCTTCAAGCTTACATAATCCAAGAACCAAAATTCAAGGGAAACATTCAATTCTTTCTCATAAGAACAATTCTAATCACTTTATTGCCCCAATTCCTATTATAGATAGTGTATTTCATATTCTCAAATACCAATCTATAATTCTTCTCACATAGCTTCCCAACACTTAATAAATTATGCTTCAATTTTGGAGAATAATAGATATCTTGAAAACTTTTTGTACCTTCCTTTGTCTGAACATCCATGGCTCCTTTGGATGAAACCTCCCCTATATTGTTATTACCAATAGTAATATTTGATTTGAACCCATCATCAAGCTTTGAATTTTTATTTCCTTATTATAATACATGTGGTTAGAGCACCCAGAATTGAAATACCAAACATCATTCACATTAAATTTCAGTTTTCCCATAACACAAAATAAATTTTGAGGAAGGATCCTCATCTTTTTAAGCATAGTTGTCACTATTATTGGCTAATTTCAATCTAGCTTTTACCAAATCTGCCTCTACCTCTTTCTCCTTGAACACATCCTCTTCCTTTAGTTCCTCTTGATTAATTCTGATTTTGACCCTTTCCTAAGCCTTTGTTCTTGTTATTCCCACTTCTAGAACCATCATTCTTTGAGATTTTCAATTGGGAAGAAAAATCCTTCTCATTAATATTGGTTTTTAAGTGTCCCTCAATCTATCCTCATGTGACATGAGAGATCCAACCAGCTCATCATACTCTAGGGTGGCTAAATATTTTATTTCATTCATAATAATTGCTACAATATTCCATCTTGGATTTACATATCTCAATACCTTCTATATCACATTCATCCAATGTGGTTGTTTTATGAACCACATCCTTGACTCTTACACATAAATCTCCAAAATTATCTATTTCCTTTATCTACAAATTCTCATATTTTCTTTTTAGTTTTTGTAGCTTCACAACCTTGATATGATCATTGCCATGGTAAGCATCTTTTAGAGTCTTCGAGACCTCCTTTGATGCCTGGGCATCAACAATTCTAGGAAACAAGCTCTTCTAAAGAGTTATTTGAAGGTAAAATAGAGCCATTACATTCTTCTTCTTAGCTTCCTTATTTAATCTCCTTTCATTATCTTGGAGATTATCCCCATTCTCAAGCTCCTCATATATGGATTCAAAAATTTCACAAGAATCTTTTCCAATAAAAAAATCTTCATCTTGATTGACCAATATTGGTAATCAACTTCATCAAATTCTAGAATTTGTAAATTATTTGCAATGCTAAAACCTCCATGAACCTTATGCTCTGATATCAAATATAGAAACCTAAATAGAAAAGAAACTGAATAGAAAGACTCAATAAAGAATTTTAGTAACAAAAATAATATGCAAAACTCAATCAAAGTACTTTGTTTTTATTAACAAAAAATGCTCTCTTTTTAGAAGACATAACAAATAGATTTTTTATTTTGGAGCTAAGAATATTATTGTATTACTAGAGGATATATCAGATAACATCTCTCAATTAGTATTATTTAAAGTTTTCTAACAAACACTACTCTCGTAATTCTTAGCATAAGCTAGCTTAGAGTTACTAAAAGTTAAAATCGAGAAATGATAGTCTAAATTGCATGAAAAATATAATTCTCCTAATTAATTGTCATCAAATATGTTATTTCATAATTACATGTTACAATGGATATTTGGACAACTCTAAATTTATATTATTAAACTAAGTAAACCCAACAAAATTCATGCATTACATTGTGATCAAAATTATGCATGATAGCCTTTATTTTAAACTAGTTATAAATTGGTGGAACTGGTGGTTGAAAAAATATGGATGAGGAGTTAATGACATTAAGAAATGAGAAGAGAAGTTCCTATAGTTTTGGAATGATTTGACTAGAGATTATATGTGGAGTACCACCCAAGGATGGAATAATACAATTGAGAATTTATATATTTGTAGACAAATTAAGTACTTTCAATCATTTTGGATATGTTCATCAACAACATATTGAAAAAATCATCATATATGGCAAAATGTCTTCTTTTATGTGGAAAAATATATGAGGCTATGGATCCTTCAATGGGTGGTCGATCTAATGTAGAATTAGCTTGGAAAGTAGCAAAGATAACATACATCTGTGTGGAAATAGAGTCATCAAAAAGACCCAAAATGAGCATGGTGCTCAAAGAGTTGGAAAAAGAAGAAAAGTTTGCATATGGTGATAACAATTATTTTTCTTCATATAGAATTGTCTCTTTTAATATGAGTGAGATTCCCAACCTTAGATAATAAGATCATTTTTTCTGCTTTGTAAAATCTCTAATTTCTTTAGGCAAAATATTTATGCATGTTTCTAGATAGGGATATAAATATTGTGTGCTTAAATGTTGACACACTTCTATGCATTATTATATCCAAGATTTCTCAAGAATGAGATCTCAAATGTTGAATCATAGCTCTCTATTCATGGAGTGCAAGGGTTTGAAATGGAGGCCCTCATTAACCTAGTTTGTGCCCATGCAAGTCTACCATAAAATGAGAGATTCAAAGATAAAGAATATTCATGCAAATGAATATGCAAGCTAATCTAGATGATCACAATGCAAAGCAATGCAAGAAATGAAAGGTAATCTATGAAAGGAAATAACAATGCGAGATTAATATTTAATGGGTGAACCAACAATAATGGGTTACACCTTTTTTCCTAAACTGACACTGAACTATGAATTTTTAAGAAAACTTTCACTTTCAAATGCAAATTGCCATTTAATGGTTAGGAATTTGAAGATGAAGTAAATTAGAGTCTTTTAGAATTTTTTGTACAAAATCCAAATACATTTTTATTTTTAAAAAAATTAATTATTTGATTGAATTATTTTTCCCCCACAAAAATTGGTATGTTATCAAAAACCTAATTTTTAAAAAGTAACATTGTTTTTGACACACATAAATTTTTTCTATAATAGATATCAATTTTATTCTTTTGAATTTAGTTTTTTAACATTGATACCAAAACCATGGAGGTGGTCTAATGTCTTTATCCTTAGAATTTCATATTTTATCAGAGTTTAAAGTTGACCTAACACGAATTTGGACATACATGGCTTTTGACACATGTAACTTATTATATATTTAATTGATTTTAAATTATTATTTTTGATTGAAAGAGAACTTGAATATGAAGACATAGTTATTTTTCAAGTTTTTTTAATCTCTTAGTTACTATTTCTCCATGAGCGTCCAATATATAGGTTTATTTTTTATAACAAATTTTTATTTAGGTGATGGGCAAAAACATATATCTAAACAATTTAAATTGTAGCAAAATTCATAGTCATTAGAAAGTTCATTCAAAGTATTTCTATCATGCAAAAGGAAATAACCTTAGTGCTCCATTTGAACTTGGTAATGGAGCTTGGAAGCCATGAAAATATAGTAAATCTTCTCCCACTTGGTAAAAAATAGAATTATCCTAGTTTCGATAGAAACTATGTTTCTATCAAAACTAGAAACCTAAACAATGCAATTTAATGGGGTTGGCTCTAGTTTTGAAACTAAACTGAGTAGTTTTGATTAAAACTTCTCAGTTTAGTTTTGATCGAAACTACTCAGTTTAGTTTCGAACGAAACTAGAGTTGGCTCTTAGGGCCCTTTTTTTTAATAGAAATTGTCATATAAATAATAATTTATTTTTTCCAATTCTAACATTCAAATCCAATCAAATAATTCACACTTTAATTAGTAGGGAGGGAATATTTTGCAACTTGTTTATTTTTGAATTTTGGAAAAAATAATTTTTGACATGGGCAATAAAGGTAAAAGGGAAAGTAAATATTCATGAAGAAGAATGACAAACAACAAGAAGAAAATCGTTGAGATTCTTTAGTAGGATATTATAGGAGGAAAGGTATGTACATGTGCAATATATTTTTTTCAATGCATATTTAGTTCATATAGTGTGCAATCATATTGTAGACGTTTTTTATGTATATAGTTAGGATTAGGGTTTATCCAATTAGGAATATGGTAAATATAAACTTAGGGATACTATGAACTTAATATTAAGGATTTATTGAATTATGAATATTTAGCATTAGGTTTTATTAAATTATGAATATTTAGTCCTATTAGGGTTTATTAGATTATGGTTTGTAAATTATGAATATTTAGAATTAGGGTTTGTAACATTATGGTTTTTAAATTATGAATATTTAGAATTAGGGTTTATTTCATTATGGTTTTTAAATAATGAATATATAGAATTGTGGTTTATTATATTATAGTTTTTAAATTATGAATATTTAGAATTAGGTTTTATTACATTATGGTTTTTAAATTATGAATATATAGAATTAGGGTTTAATATATTATGGTTTTTATATTATGAATATTTACAATTAGGATTTATTACATTATGGTTTTTAAAGTATGAATATTTAGAGTAAGGGTTTATTACATTATGCTAAATTTAAATTATGAATATTTAGAATTAGGTTTTATTACATTATGGTTTTTAAATTATGAATATTTAGAATTTGGGTATATTTTAATTATGGTGTTTTAAATTATGAATTTATTTAGGACATGGTGAAATAGGACAACCTATAGAGGGTGAAGAAGATCCATCCCAAGTTCAAACATGTATGTATGTACACATCTTTCGCAAGTATAATCTCTAAATTATAGATTTCTACCTGTGCAGAGGAAAACTTTATATCTTTGATTTTTAATTTTAGAGACAACTCCCCAAATACAAACTTGCTTGATTTTATTTTTTATATCATGCATGTGCAATAGTAGATGATGAAAATGCTGGACATGAGGAAATTGAAGATGAAGCAATGGATATCGAAGAAGGACCATCTAAAGGTTAGATAAAATTATATTTAATAGTTCATTTGTTATGTATATATAGACATGTGTGGACACTAAAGAAAAGTTGTATCTTATGTCATTATTTTAACTTTTCTTGTAGCCTGAGATTAAACAACAAATGAGAATGTTAATCTAGCTCAAAGTTTGAAGAGAAAAATTAATCATAGAAACATAGATCATTTAATTGAAATGGATGTGAAATTTTTTAGAGAATATGCTAATCAACCTACACATAGTACAAAGAGGAAATTGAATAAAAAGTCTAAAGAAATACTTGTGCAATTTGAGAATCTTGATATAGTGGAGAAAACTTAACTATTATCAATTTCACTTCTTGAAGATGAATTAAAAGAGCCATTGAAACTATTGGGTATAGATACAATTGTAAAAAAAAAGGAAAAATTCTAAACTACAAAAGATTTTGTTGAAAGTGTTAAGGAAGGGTTACACTCCATTGGGAAAAAATCTAGAACTGTAGATAAATCCATTGCATGAAGAGTGATACTAGCATCTATTTTAAATAAGAAATTATGAGAAAAAAGAGAAATCTCTTCAATGTCATCTCATATTGGGTATAGTCGAAAGTTGATATTACATTTTCTAAAAAGGATAAACAATTTAGATGATAGTACATTAGAAGGAAACTCGACACTAATGTGTAGAGTTCCTTGATCTAATAGGATTGTGGAAACAATTAAGAACTTAGTCATTCAAATTTGGATTGATAATATCCATCCTTCACCAAATAGAAGAGATATCATCAATTAAAGGATCGAGCCTAAGGAGTATCTCAACATGCAAAACATTGGTTGGATGTCACACAACATGAATTGTATCTCTCATTTTGTAATTTAAATCCTAACACAAATATTGGACAAACAATGTTCGAAATATTGAAACCCTATTTTTTGAAGATAAATATATCTTTTGAAAAGTGTTGTCGATATCATGTTGAATTTGATTTGTACCATCAAGTTTAGAAAGATGATAGAAGAAAGCGGTAGTTTTCAAAATATTTTTCATAAATGACCGAGCCAATTCATAACATCAATCTTATGTGACAAAACAAATGATCGTGCCATTAGTGAAATAGATTGCATAAGAGGAACTTGTGAAACATGTGGTAACCTGACCAAATTTCCTTTGAGAGATGAAGATACTAATATGATGAGGACAGTAAAATGTAAACTAAAGTTGGAAAAGAATCAAGAAGGTTGGAATATGTAGAGGATGACATACTTGCTAGAGTATTTATGTCAAATTTTTGCAAATTGACTCAACCATACATACATCATCCTTTTTTGGCTAAGTGGAAAGGAGAATAGTTTCAAACACTAAGAGAAACTTTCCCACTCGGGACAATTTTATCTATTGTTGACTTTATAGAGAATTACTCATTCGTTTCTCAAAAACAACTTCAAGTGGAATACTACTATATAGACAAGGTTACTATTATGGTTCAAGTGTCTTATTGGTATGCACAAATTTATTTGGATGGTGTGGAAAGTATAGATCAAGCATGAATCATTAAAAAATAGTATCACTTTTACATTAGTGATGACAAAGAACACAACACACATTTTTGTGGAATATTGTTTTAAGAATTTTTTTGATTATTTAAAAAATAAAGGTATAAAAATGAAAAAACATTTTGTATGGTCAGATGGATGTGCAAAAAAATTTAAATCAACTAGACCATCATCATTTTTTGGCTAAGTGGTAAGCAAAATAGTTTCAAACACTAAGAGAAACTTTTCCACTAAGGACAATTTTATCTATTGTTGACTTTACAGAGAATTACTCATTCATTTCTCAAAAACAACCTCAAGAAGAATACTACTATATAGACAAGATTACTATTATGGATAAAGTGTCTTATTGGCATGTACAAATTGATTTGGATGGTGTGGAAAGTATGGATCAAGCATGAATCATTAAAAAATAGTATCACTTTTACATTAGTGATGACAAAGAACACAAAACACATTTTTGTAGAATATTATTTTAAGAAATTTTTTGATTATTTGAAAAACAAAGGCATAAAAATGACAAATGATTTTGTATGGTCATATGGATGTGCAGCACAATTTAAATAAACTAAACTATTTTACACATTATCTATATCATTGATACCTTAATATACCACACACTTGGATTTTTTTCAAGAGTGGACATGGAAAGGGTGAGCATGATGGTGTAGGAGCTTGTATCAAATGTTCTTTAAGAAAGTATCAAATGGATTATAAGGGATATCACATTAATAATGCTCATGATGTGGTTGAGTGGTCCAAAACACATTTTACAGTGCCAACAAATACAAATAACACATCATCACAAGCGGAGTGAGTCATACCATTCAGAGTGTTTTGGGAGCTATTAGGTATAAATTAATTTTCAAATATTATAATTAATTCAATTTAATATTTAATACACATGTTTAAAACTCACTTTTTATACGTATGTATGGACGTTACATTTAGGTGTCAATAGAAGATCAATGCATGCATGCAAGGGGGTAGAGAAGACATGATCATTGCATTCAGTTATGAGCATAGATAGTAATGTGTGGTCATTGTACATAAGAGAATACTCATGTGTTTGTCTTGATTATATTGATGAAAACTATGATGGTTACATTAATCAAGAATGTGGATATGTGGGTGAATGGACTTTGGTGCCACTAGATGTTATCAATATGAATGAGTTTGAGGATGAAAACTATGATGATATTCCAGTGATTTCCAGTGATTATGACCATATTTTAGGATTGATCAGAGTTGGTATGTATTTCATAAATTTTTTAAATTTATTTTATATATATACTCATGTACATGACACATAGAATTTATATACATATACTTTGTGTAGACAATTGTTTTGTAGTCATGGTGTAGTGCCTCTCCCATTTGACTTCTATAACTCATCCTGATGGATGCAACCTTGTTGATTTTTTGTTGTGATGGATCTTGCTTGTGACCATGAGTGGTCTACACAATAGAGGTAATTAGATTTATGTTATTGTATCAATTGCTTTGATTATGCTTTGGCTAATTTATGAGTTTATGATGTGATTTATGGTTCACTAAGGTTTTTTCTAGTGGTTACCAGGATTAATGTGGTATCATGAGGTTGTTTCGTGATTACCTTGAGACATGTATAGAGATTTTGTGCGCTATTACCTACTACATTGGACTAGGTTCCTATAACAATGGTAAGTCATGTTTATGATTGTGTTCGCCTATGTGTTTTAAGTGCCTTTTTAATGTTTTTTAAACAACTATTATTAAATGCTTAAATAGTTAGAAATGAATTGTTCATGTTGGATTCATTGGTTTTGTGCTGCAGATATTTACCTTGTTATATTGTGATCTGAGAGATATTTTGTTCTCATGTTATGTTTTACAATTGAGATGACTTGGGGGTTAGATTTTATAGTTTGATTTCAATATCATAGATGTTAGACTAATATGTTGTTCAATGGATCATATTGCATGATGATGCCATCTTGAGATGACAGTGTGTTTTATGATGATATCTATTTATTTGGTATTTGGGCATATCACTAATTGTGTTAGGTGGTGGATTTAATGCTATGGTTATTTACTTAATTCCTGTGTTGTTATGCTTTATATGAACATGAGTGATGTAAATAGATTATTTTAATATAATTAAATAAATGGTTAAGTTATGTGATTTAATGCATTTATTGCTTCGACTATGTTATTATATGCAATTGCACTTGATCGTGTTGTTTCGCGTGCAAGATTTATATTTTACCAATGTCATCCCTGTATGCTCAACATATTCTTATTTTTATTGTTTAATTAATCCTTTCAGTGATTATTATATCTAAATTCATTTGCATTATGTGATTAGACCAGTGAGTGTGTCTGTGCATTTAGTGTTTCACATTGTCATGAAAGTTGTTAAGGAAAAGGAAATTTTTGTATTTTTGGTTTTGTGGGATTTTAATTGATTTATTTTAATTTTTGATAGCTTTTTCATAGATGAATTCCTATTTCTAGGAATAGCCTGTTTTCATTTAGGTGGATTTGGGATTTAACTAGGTTGGCTGGTTATTTTCCCTAATCAATTATTCACTTGAAAAGTGAATAAATATCCAAAAAGGAATTTAATTCCTCTCTTCTCACTTTTGAATTAGAAAGTTTGAGAGTAAAACCCAAAATCCTCTTTATGAGGATTTACCATTTTGTTCGTTGTGGGAGCTACGGGCGTGGGATCATCGCGAGATTGGGCTCATTGGATCTAACTTGGGGAAACCTTGGATTGTCATGATTTTTAGCTACTTCTGCAATCTATTTATTTTATGGTTTAGATTCCCATTTTTCCCTTTTGGTTGTGAGGTAGGGTTTTTCTATTTTATTGTTTTAAGATGTTATGAGTGGGGGATGGCTAGGATCCACGATGGTCTTATGATGCTATTGACGGTTGGGAGGAACCGCGTACTTAGTTTGGTTGTTCAGTTATTGTGATGTTATTTTTGTACATTGCAATGTTGCTTATGTTCACTATGACATTCCTTATAGTACATTCTTTACTGCTTTGGTTTAGATGGATAGATGTTTCTCTTTCCTATTTCATGGCATCTTGTTGTTTATGCACTCAAATGTTCACTCCTCGATCTATGTGTATCTGGTACTCACTAGTGTAGAGGTTTGTTTTCCCATTTCATTCCTCATTTTGACCCTTAGAGTAGTTTTCTTAATTTCCTAGGTGACCATGTGTTAGCATGGTGTGATACAATAATGTGTCGCATGCCCATTGGAGTTATGTTGTGCATTCATTGATTGTATCGCATGTCTCTTGGAGTTTTGGCATGCGATACTTTCTAGTATCACACCCCCATTGAAGAAGTATCATACAATACTTGTAAATTATCGTACATCCTTAAGAGAAGTGTCACCCAATCCATGAAAGTGTCATCCTCCTTCTTGAGAAATATCACGTGATACTATAAAGTATCACCCAATGCTGATTTAAAGTATCACCTAGCTTTTGTAAAAACTTGTGTGGGCAGACAGTGAGCACTTTTTGGTAAGACCTGGACTTTTCAAGAAGCATTTTTGGTACCCTCTTAGGTGTTCTTCAATCCTTTGGTGTTGCATATTTAATTTGGAATTTTTTGATTCAGATTAAGTTATGTGTCTTCTATTGTTAGTCATTTTGGTTAGTAGTGGCATTTGGAGATTCCTTGCTTGCTAGGATTGTGTGTTAAATCTTCCGTTACAATCTTTGTGATCCTTATATGATGATGTCTTGTGCATTCATACTTGTAAAAAAAAAAAATCTTGGCTTAAATTGTTCAAACATTGGGATCTTTGTGTATATGTTGTCCTTATGGTGGTTGTTGTGTTGGTTGAGTGTAAGTGTCTTGGTGAGAACTCATGATCATTGTTGCTTTGGTATCTACTTGTGATGGACTTGCTTGTCCAGTAGATGTGACTACATCCATGTGAGGAGAAGGAAGTAAGTCTTCCTAGTTTTGTAGATGGAATCGATGTGCATTGTTTGGTTGGTTTCTTGTGTGATCATATTCAATAGAACCATTGATTGGTGTCCATGTGTTGGCTTTGAGTGCCTCTTTCTATTCTCCTTGTGGAGTAAGGTACATTGTTTTCCCTATTTTCTCCTACTTGTAAGTAAATAAATGAAGCTTAATTGTGATTTTGTGTTTTTTCGTTATAGTAATGAAATGGTTCCCTTCATTGAAAATGAGTGTTTATTATGAATCACTACAAGAAAGTGTTGTATTAAGATCTTTTGGGTTAATAACTTAAGTCCCCAATTTGATTGCTTCATAAGTTTATGAAAATTGCATTAAATTGATGGATATCTAAATGTTGCATTGCATGGAAATTAATGTTGTCTACATATGCATGAGATTATTGATGGTATATTGCTTGATGTGAGTGAGTGTGTTCTCTAATGCTACTAGGATGATGTATTCCTTAGCATTGTGTGGTGATCTATCCCTCTTGTGTGACTATTATCAGTCATCACATGTAAAATGATTTAATTAATGCATTATTTTATTTGGCTAGAGTTACTTTCCTCATGTTGTTGGGCTAGCATTGGTTTTCAATATTTTCCTCTCTTGGACTGGTCATCAAATTTCTCTATCGCTCTCTTTGTGGCTATTGTCACACTTGAATTATTGTTGAAATGAGCTCTTTTGTGATTTACTATTGAAGTGGACCATTTCCCCATTTGGGATTTTTGTTTTGTTTCATGGTGACTATTCTGAATGTGTTTTAAATATTGCCCAATTGTGTGTTGTCACTCTACCATGTTCATCTTGAACCTCTGGTAGTAACTATAAGGGACAATATCATGAAGAACATGCTAGTGTTTTTTTGGTAGATTTAAAATTTTTAATGTAATTAGATGGTTTAAAATATGAGTAAACGCAATGTTATTCTTGAAAGAAACTGAAAGATATGTACTTGTTTTATGGTGACTCTTGAACCCTTGCTTTGAAAACCTTTCAGTTTCATTTTGCATTAGTACTAATGTTATGTTTAACTAATGAAATTATGAAAGATAAGTAATAATGGTTTTTAGTGTGTGAACTACCTTTCATTCCATGTCTTATGTTGTTTTAGACATGTATGTTCTTGAGTGGTTTTGGACATTTTGTTTGTCACTTGTCTTGGTGACTAAGACTATAGATTTTTCCTATGTGGTTTTGTCCTGAGTGCTGACTCAAAATCTTAGGTCTTAGGACTCTCTTAGCTTCACCATGTTGTAGTCCTTTTCAATATCTTTCTAATTCTTTTTGATTAGATTTAATTTGAGTCTAGATGTGAAAGTTATGGCCTCTGGAGTGAAGGAAATTTTTGTGCTGATTTGAAATTCTGCACGAGAAATTAGTGATCATGCACTTTCTTGCTTGGTTCTTTGTACTTTCTTGCATGGTTTGGTGAGAAACTTTGTGCGACTATGCTAATGCAAGATTTTTCTTGGGGAACAACAAGAATCTCATTTTCATTTCTAGAGTTGTTGATCAATGTTTCGAGTACCCTTTATCGAGTAGAGGCCAATTCAATCATGGCATATCATATTTATGGTCCTTGAAGAAGTTTAACTCCTCATGTTATTCATAATGGAAGAGTTATCTAGTCTTCATAATCTACTAGGTACTTGTTGGAGTTTATACTTGAGTCCGTGTGTTTCCTATTGCACTGACCCACCCTTGTGAGGTGAACTATGGTTTGTGAGTCTACCTTGTTCAAGGTTGATGTTGCCTTTTCATTTGAGAGTGACTCATTCTTTTGATGAGTATAGATCCGCCTTTTGGATTTTGACCTTGGTGCATCTCTATATTCCTTTCTCTCTTGAGAAATTAGGCTAGCGTGGTTGTGTCGATAGCTTAGTTAGTGTTGGATGAGTATTTGGATGGTTGCTAGAATTGTGTGTTCCCTAACTCATCTTGGGCTGATTTAGTGTAGAGGTTGAGAGAGACTCCCTCTTAGTCATAATACTCTATAGTTTCTTTCTCTCTAACCTTGTATCTTTTAGAGGATTGTCCTAGTCAAATTTTTTTTCTCATTGACCGTTGACTTGAGGCTAAAGATTGAGTTTAGTGTTAGGTTGGGTGTATTATTCCTAGCATGGTGTTGGCGGGACATGGTATCATTGGACACAATTTACCATCCTATGAGTTGGTATATAGATACTACATGGTTGTGTCCACTATTGAATTCTTTGGAACCTTGTGGAAAGGTGATATTTGGTCTAGTTGGGTTATGTAACCCAAGTTCCTAATGTTAGTTGAGATTTTTATACTATATAGAATATGTTCTCCTATGCTTGGTGGTTAGTATCCTTTGGAGTGTCTAATTTTGTTAGTAAACCATCATCCTCTTTGTTTTATGGGTGAGTTTACATGGATTCTAGAATGATCATGTGTGACATGATAGTATTCTTGGGAATTTGGGATGGTTACTCCCAATAATTACAACTCTTGTTGGAAGTGTGTAATGTTTTGACCTTGTTATGTGGTCATGTAGTAGGTGCATGTTGTGGTTGGGCACTTGTTGACGAGGTATAGAGGGTTTTTCATTACCTTGTATTGTTGACTTTATGGCTAAATGGGTTTTCCTAGCACATAGGAGGTTCCTTGTTGAAGGACCTTGTATCAATGTGACACCTTTCTCTTATGGTTAGCCTATTTGATGGTTGATGTACTAGTTTGAGAATGTTAGAGTGATTTCATTTGACTTGTGAAGAATTCAATGAGTCATTCCTTGTGTTCAATTTTGATTTTGTTCTTGGTGTGATTTGGTCTCCATTTGTGGATTGTAGGCTTCCAAGAGTAAGCCTAGTCTTTGGGGGGATAATGTAGTGCCTCTCCCATTTGAATTATGTAAGTCATCTTGATGGATGTAACCTTGTTGATTTTTTGTTGTGATGGATCTTGTTTGTCACCATGAGTGGTTTACATTGTAGAGGTGATTAGATTTATGTTATTGTATCAGTTGCTTTGATTATGCTTTTCCTAATTTATGAGTTTACGATGTGATTTATGGTTCACAGAGGTTTGTGACAATGGTTACTAGAATCAATTTGGTATTATGAGGTTGTTCCATGATTACCTTGAGATGTGTGCAAAGATTGCACTATGTGCTATTACCTGCTACATTGGACTAGGTTCTTGTAGCAATGATATGTCATATTTATGACTATGTTTGCTTATGTGTTTTAAGTGCCTTTTTAATGTTGTTTAAACAACTATTATTAAATTCTTAAACAATTAGAACTGGATTGTCCATGTTAGATTCATTTCTTTTGTGCTATGGATATTTACCTTGTTATATTGTGATCCGAGAGATATTTTGTTCTCATGTTATATTTTATAATTGAGATGACCTGGGGTTTAGATGTTATACTTTGATTTTAGTCTCATAGATGTTAGAATAATATGTTGTTCAGTGGATCATATTGCATGGTGATGCCATTTTGAGATGATAGTGTGTTTTATAATGATATTTGTTTATCCGTTATTTGGGCATATCACTGATTATGTTAGGTGTTGGATTTAATTCTATGGTTATTTACTTCATTCTTGCATTGTTATGCTTTATGCGAACATGAGTGATGTAAATAAATTATGTTTAATATAATTAAATAAATGGTTTAATTAGGTGATTTAATGTACTTATTGCTTCGATTATTTTATTATATGCAATTGCACTTGATCATTTTGTTTAGTGTGCAGGATTTATATCCCTAGAAGTAGCACATGGAGTTAATGATTCAGCCATTCATATTTTGACAATGTCACCCCTGTATGGTCGAAGTATCCTTATTTTAATTGTTTAATTAACCCTTTCAATGATTATTATATCCAAACTCATTTGCATTCTTTGATTAGACAAGTGAGTGTGTCTATGCATTTAGAGTTTTGCATTGTCGTGAAAGTTTTTAAAGAAATTTCTATGTTTTTGGGCTTTTAGGCTTTTAATTGATTTATTTTAATTTTTGGAAACTTTTCCTTAGATGAATTCCTATTTCTAGGAATAGCCTATTTTCATTTGGGTGGATTCTAAGTTTAACTAGGTTGGCTAGTTATTTGCCCTAATTGATTATTCACTCAAAAAGTAAATAAATATCCAAAAAAAATATTAATTCCCCACTTCTCACTTTTGAATTAGAAAGTTGGAGAGTAAAACCTAAAATTATCTTGATGAGGATTTACTATTTTGTTTTTTGTGAGAGCTATGGGTGTGGGATCATTGCGAGATTGAGCTCATTGGATCCAGCTTGGGAAAAACCTGGATTGCTATGATTTTCAGCTACTTCTACGGGCTATTTATTTTATGGTTCAGATTTTCAGTTTTCCCTTTTGGCTATGAGGTAGGGCTTTCCTATTTTATTGTTTTGGCTCAGTTTCTGCTTCTATTTTTGGTAGTCATTTTTTTGGAGGCCAAGAACTAGTGTTCCCCTTTGTTTATGTATGCTAGTTCTACCCAATTGGGCGGGTACAAACATTTTCCAATTTTTTTGGGATGAGGGTTTGGGGTTTTGTACCATTATGCTAGTCATTTTTGTATATGGTGTTTGAACTTAATTATTTTTGAATTTTTGGGGGTTTTGTACCCAAAGTTGAAATGGGTTTTAATTTTGAAGTTTTCCAAAATTTTGGGGTTTTTATTTTGTTTTGTATGTCGCACTGTTTTCTCGATATTTCTTTTCACAATGTGGGTTTTGGGCCTGGATGATCTATTTGGATATTAGTTAGACCACTATTTCATTTTTATTTTGCATTGGGATGTGTGTCACACCCTTACTCCTGATTTTCTATTCGATTGAGTGATTTTATACCTAGTGTTATGGTTTCTTTTAGACCTTTGGTTTTGTTTTGTGGACACTAGGATTTGTGTAGAATCCATGCTCTCATATTGAGGCTGGTTAAGTGAGTTCATGATATTGGTCCTATTGCATCATTTGGATTCATGTAGAATCCATACTCTTGAATTGAGTTTGGTAGAGTGATTTCATGATGTATGGTTTTATTGGTTCTTGGAATTCGTGTAGAATCCATCCTCCCAAGTTCTTTTTAGTTGAGTGTTAGTTTGCATTGTTTTCTCATCTAGTCCTTGTGTTATGATCTTCATTGTGGTGGTGTGCCACACATGAGTACATGTGTGTACATTTGTCAGGTAACTTGTGAGGCCCGATCTTTCATGGTACTTCCAAAAGTTATGATCATTGGGGTTGGGATGGGAGTATGCATGCCCATAGGCACTTGTCATAGGATGACAATGGGTAGAGTAGGGTAGCATATGGATGGAGCTCCTATCTCATAGCCTGGTGATCATGATGCTATAGGTATGGTAGAGGGAGTTTTAAATAATTGATAACTAAATAAAATTTGTGAATGGTAGTAAAACTTAAGATAATAAAATGTATGTGTTGAGCTTTTCTATTGAGGGATGTTGTATCCAAACCATTCAAGCTTGGGCTTGTCGATGCCAAGTGAATCTCCATGATATCAGCCCTTACATAGTGGCTTATCGAGTGTTTGACTAGGATCTATAACACTTGCATTGCCTTAGGTTCTTGATTACAACCATCATACTATCTAGTGTGAATGTTAGCCATGGATGTTGTTCTTTATGTGTGTTTGTGGTTGGATCATTATCTCCATCAGCATGGTGTGTGTGGACCTACAGGTGCCATGTGGTTGGGAGGCATAGCTACCTTCACCACTACTAGGGACTAGTGTATAGAGACAGTATTTTATCCTAGTGTGACCATTGCTAGATGTTTCCACTTGATACTTTGGGTTTCAAAGTATGCTTTCTTGTTATATATGCTTTCATTGGAATGGTTGGATATCATGTTTAGATGACAATTAGTTTATTTGATGCATTCCTATATTATGATGTTTATTATACGATTAGATGATGTGAATTTCTTTGTTGGTATATCTAATGCTTAGTGATGTTTAGCATGTGATAGGTGATGTTATCTACTTGTAAGATTATCTTATGCTTTACTACTAGCATGTTAGATTTCCTTATGCTTTATTGTAGCATGTTTTAGTAGTGATGCCCATATTATGATAGTATTAACAATTTGGTCAGTGGCTTGGGATGTTATGCACAAGGGATGGCTAGGATCCACAATGGTGTTATGATGCTATTGATGGTTGAGAGGAACCATGTACTTGGTTTGGTCATTTAGTTATTGTGATGTTATTTCTGTACATTGTGATGTTGTTTATGTTCACTTTTATGTTGCTTTCGGTATGTTCTTTACTACTTTGGTTTAGATGGATAGATGTTCCTCTTTTTTGTTTCATGGTATCTTTTTGTTTATGCACTTGAGTCTTCGTGTCTCAATCTATGTGCATATAGTACTTCCGATGTGGAGGTTTGTTTTCCTATTGCATTCCTCATTTTGACCCTTAGAGTAGTTTTTGTTGGAGTTGAGGAAAGCCAACTCCAAAGACGCCAAGATCACCTGCATGCGAACCTGTCAAAGAGAAGTCATAGAAGGGAAGAGCATGGAGCATGGGAAAAACCCTAAACGGACATGAGAGCCATCATAATGCAAACACAAGTAGAAATGTATTTACAATAAGAAAATGATGTTCCCGATATTACAATGAGAGAGAGCTCGAATATAAAGAGCTCCAGGAAGCTTGTAGAACAAGCTGGAAGGAGGTAGAGGACAAAAATGACAACTCAGCACATATCCACAAAAAGTGGAATATGCTAAAAAAGGAGAAAACTCCCGAGTTGTCAACAACTAACCACTACATGCATTAAATATGAAATATTAAATAAATGCATGACCTAAGTAAACTTAAGCAATAGAATAAATAATTAGATATTAATTATTTACTCTAACAGTTTTCTTGCTTTCCTATGTGACCATGTGTCAGCATGGTTTGATACAATACTGTGTCACATGCCCATTGGAGTTTTGTTGTGCATTCATTGATTGTATAGCATGCCTCTTGGAGTTTTATCATGTGATACTTTCCAATATCGTACCTCCATTGAAGAAGTATTGTATGATACTTGTAAAGTATCATATGTCCTTAAGAGAAGTGTCACTGAATCTCTAAAAGTGTTGCCCTCCTTGAGAAATATTGCACGATACTATAAAGTATCGCCCAGTGCTGATTTAAAGTATCGCCTAGCTTTTGCAAAATCTTATGCGAGTGGATAGCAAACACTTTTTGATAAGACCTGGACTTTTTAGGAAGTGTTTTGGGTACCCTCTTAGGTTTTCAACAATCCTTTGGTGTTGTATTTTGAATTCTAAATATTTTGATTTAGATTCAATTATGCATCTTTTGTTGTAAGTCATTTTGGTTAGTAGTGGCATTTGGAGATTCATTAGTTGCTAGGATTTTGTGTTAAGTCTTTCATTGCAATCTTTGTGATCCCTATATGATGATGTCTTGTGCATTCATACTTGTAAAAAAAAAAATCTTTGCTTGAATTGTATCCTTGTTCCAAGGACCTCCGGGCGAGGTATTACACTATTGGAAATATTCAAGATATAATAGGTTACTGAGAGGGGAGGGGTGAATCAGTAACAAAAAAACTTTTTTAAGTCAACCATACACAAAATTTACTTATCTATCCTGCTGCATAAAACTGTTAAACATTAAGACCATATATGCACAGAGATATGGTGACCCAGAAACCTTCCAAAATAGAAAGTAAAACTGGGGTGGGGATGATACCCACAAAGCTTCATTACTACAGTATGAAGTTGGCCGGTTAAGGCTTACAATGATCACTTCTAGTGATCTTCCCTATTAGGAGCACAGAGGATTGCTAGATCCACCTTGTTAGAGGATTTACAAACATACTTTATAAGTATGCACTCTGTTAGGAGATTTGAATAAAGATGGTTAAGTCTACCCTGTTAACTGATTTACAAAAATGATTCACCTGTTAGGATGAACCAACAGATCAACTTACAATTTGACTGAGCTCTTTATTGTAGATCACCTTCTGTGATTGATGAAATCATTTCCGCTCCTGGTAGACCTTGCTGAGTATTCTTTTCTGCTGATGAATTTGCATTATCATCTAGATATCTTGTATGTCTTCTTGAATATCTATGTCCACTTGAATTTATATAATACATTACATATATATACCATTCCAATAATTATTTATGCAAGGTAGGCCAAACACAAGCAAAAAAAATATAACTGAGTCAGCCAAATGGTAAAATAAACTCGAGTTCTTCAGATAGACTTGATGACCTTCTGATACGCGACATCCACTCCATTACTCGGCATCGTCATGCACTCGGTAGAGGTAGGGGCTTGGTTCATACTAGTCATACAACATTGCTTGGAACTCAGTAACCACTGGTGACTCGGTAAATATAGTGTCACTCGGTAGAAACTAACTTCTTTGATAACCTCCTAAGCTTGGTTATCACTGAGTGCTTCCTCACTCAGTCATCACTGAGTGCTTCCTCACTCAGTTAATACTAAGTGCATCTTCACTCAGTCATCACTAAGTGCTTCCTCACTCGGTCATTACTGAGTGCTTCCTCAATCAGTTAATACTAAGTGCATCTTCACTCAGTCATCACTGAGTGCTTCCTTACTCAGTCATTACTGAGTGCTTCCTCACTCGATTAATACTAAGTGCAACTTTACTCGGTTGACCCAAAGTGTAACTTCACTCGGTAAAAATTGTGTCTTTGATGCTCGGTTTGAACTGTGTTGCCATCATTTGATCTGTACTGTATTACTCGATGTGAACTGTATTACTCAGTGTGAACTGTAAGATGAGTGTTGTCACTAATGGCAAATAACTTTATGCCAACAATCTCCCCCTTTGGCATTAGTGACAAAAACAATTATGTGCAAAAAAAAAATACAAATACAGTTCTGAATTTTCAAAATTGATCTTTGCAAGTCTTATTACACATATCTTTCTTACATGTATCTCCCCCATACAATATGCATAGTATTTACAAGTTATTACACATATCTCTTTCACAATTATCTCATGGAAGTGTGCTATCTCCCCCATTTTGACAATAATGCCAAATTAAACAATATATATTTACACAGAGAGTCCAAAATGAGAGATAAACTCAAAATGTACCTTGAGAATAAGAGCCAATGTCTTATCCCAATTTTCTTGCAAAATTTTGCTGGTGGAAATTGCTATTTGAACTTCTGCAGAGAGTTCAATCATATGATCTACAATTGAGAAGTTTTTGTCATGAATCAATGTTTTGGAATGGGCAATATGCTTCTGCATTGTGTCCATGATAGGAAGGATCATATTTTGGATGTCAATAAGGGTACACCTGATCCTTGCTTCCTCTCTCAACAATTCTTCATGTTTCTCAGACAAAAATCTTATTATGAGATGATGGGATGAACTTGAACTGTGGTCAAGCTGCAACATTTGTGCACTGACCTTCATATCCTCATCAATTTTATTCAACTTTTCTTTGATTTCCTTAGTATACTTGGTAACATCAAAAAGTTTGGAAAAAAGTGAAGTTACATTATTAAAAGAATGTTCAAAATTACTCAAAATTGTAGACAGTTCGACCTGTTTTAATGCAATATGCTGAGCAATGTGCTCAAGCACCTTATTGTCAAATTTCTTCTGTGCTTTTTCAATCAATTTTTCTTGGCCGGAGGTATCCTCATTGAATTTATATACAGCCTCTTCTAACTGATTCAAAATGTGTTGAGTAGAATCTACTTCAACACTTATAGCCTCTGTTAGAATATTCTTAGCACTTTCAATAATACTATATTCCTGGTCTCTCTCATGCCTCAGTTGTTTTTGCCTTGCCTTCTGATCTAATAGCTGACTGACCATTCTCATTTCATCAACTGATGCATTATCCAGATCTATCTTAGGAATGATAATTTCCTTATCCAAGTCTATTTCCTCATCCATTGCCTTGCTAGAAATCATGTATCTTTTTGCTCTTCCTGCAATGTATTCAGCTTTTCCCTTTGAGACTGAAACAATAGTTGATGAGGCTAGACTAGCTGACAAAATTGGAATAGGACTAGCTAGAGGAAAACTGAGAGAAGTGCTAACAGTATCAAAAATTGATGTTCCTCCCAAGATTGATGTACAGGTTGGAATGGGAGAACTAATAGATGCAAAAATTGGAGCAGATGAAGTTGTCAAAATTGAAGTACTAGTGGGTACACTTACTGAACACTCTGTAGTGGAAGTTGATATGCCTGATGAACTTACTACTGTAGTTGATGATGCCACGGTCAATGAAGATGGCTGTAGCTTAGTTAATGAAGTGGTAGACACTTGCATAGATGGTGTCCAGAGCTGAGAGGAGACAGGTAAAGATTGAGCAATTGATGAAGCTATTGTGCACATAATCTCACTAGTAGAGGCTATCTCCTCAGTTGATGTAGCTGCTTTAGGTGGAGAGTGAGGAAGAGATGCAATGACTTTGGCTGCAATTATTATAGGATCATCTTCCTCCTTAGCTTGATCAGCTTCTTCTTCCTCATCTTCCTTGTCTTCTTCCTCCATTTCATCTTCCTTGAATTCTTCCTCAACATTTATCATCATTGAGTGCAGATCCCCTGGAATATCTTCAATATCATCATCACTGCTGTCATTGTCCTTGATTTCAACAATATCCTCATTGGGTTTATGTAGATGATAGATATGTTTCCACATATTTGTTGCATCATTGACAACATGCTCAATGTCTTTGATAAGTATCAAACAAGTGTGAAATCTAATCATCATATTACCTTCATGATCTTTCAGTGATTTCTTTACTTCTATATCAGTGAGACTTGACAGGAGATTTTTTAGGGTTTGTTCAAAGATATCTTTGATAGTTTTGGTTGCAATTTCCCATCTTGGTTGCAACCTCTCCAATAGCTCTGTAGGGATCTGAGAGGCAATCTCTTCAGGAGAGTATTTCCATCTTCCCATTTTATTCAATACCAATTCTTCAATCTGCATTTTCTTTTGTTCTATTTTTGTCTCAAACTTCAATGCTTTGAAGTTTGTGAAGCTAGTACCTTCTTCTAGTTGCTTCAACCTTGCCTCAAATGTGAGTGGAGGCTTGAAAAATATAGGTTCCTTCTTCCCCTGTCTTGTCCTCCTGGAGAAGACTGCAGTAGTTTGCTTTTTAGGTTTGGTGATAATCACCTTACCTTTCTTCCGTTGAGGCTCCTCTTCTTTTTCTGACTCGATTTCCACTTCTTCTTCATCATCTTCTCCTTTCGCTTTAGTAATCATCAGAGGACCAAGTTTTGTTTCTAGCTTTGCAATCTTCCTCTTTCCTTTGCTAATGACCTGAGGGATTTTGATTGAAAGCTCAATTCTGGCTTTAGCTTCGTCATAAGTTCCAAAGACTGGTTGCTTTGGGTCTACTGGTTCATTCACCAGTGCTTCTATGATTTCTTTGGTTTCATCAATATTAACCTCATAAGGTAGAGGTTTCACCCATTCAACTCGGGGCCTGACTGCATGTATGTATACTTTGTCACAATCTACCATAAAGCATACATCTTCTTTATATTCCTCAACCAGTTTTGGTGGAATCCAGAACCTATTGTTCATTCTTTCCTTAGAATCTTCAAAGTAATTATCCAAAACACTGTCAAAATTTTCACCTAACTCTGCAATAAACTCATTTATTTGATAGAGAACAAGAATATTCTTTCTCCATACTACTGATCCTTTTGATGGAAAATACTTTTGAACATAGAAAAATAGACAGATCAAAAGTGAACCGAATTTGCAGGAATTGTTCTTTGAAGTCCTCATGCTTTCCATATTTTTATTAAATTGAGACAAAAGCAATTCAGACAGATCAAACTCAACATTCTTCTTTACTATCTTATATGCTAAATCTACTTCTTTGCAAGGTACACTGTTTGGATGGTTGGAACTGTAAATTTTATGAGCAATGAAGTGAATACCAAATCTTAATTCAACGTCAGTTACTATTACTGATACTATACTGTACTGAGCTTTGAGGGCCAAAATCAGCTTGATTGGACTCAGAATGACCTGCAACTATGTGTCCACTATTGAATTCTTTGGAACCTTGTGGAAAGGTGATATTTGGTCTAGTTGGGTTATGTAACCCAAGTTCCTAATGTTAGTTGAGATTTTTATACTATATAGAATATGTTCTCCTATGCTTGGTGGTTAGTATCCTTTGGAGTGTCTAATTTTGTTAGTAAACCATCATCCTCTTTGTTTTATGGGTGAGTTTACATGGATTCTAGAATGATCATGTGTGACATGATAGTATTCTTGGGAATTTGGGATGGTTACTCCCAATAATTCCAACTCTTGTTGGAAGTGTGTAATGTTTTGACCTTGTTATGTGGTCATGTAGTAGGTGCATGTTGTGGTTGGGCACTTGTTGACGAGGTATAGAGGGTTTTTCATTACCTTGTATTGTTGACTTTATGGCTAAATGGGTTTTCCTAGCACATAGGAGGTTCCTTGTTGAAGGACCTTGTATCAATGTGACACCTTTCTCTTATGGTTAGCCTATTTGATGGTTGATGTACTAGTTTGAGAATGTTAGAGTGATTTCATTTGACTTGTGAAGAATTCAATGAGTCATTCCTTGTGTTCAATTTTGATTTTGTTCTTGGTGTGATTTGGTCTCCATTTGTGGATTGTAGGCTTCCAAGAGTAAGCCTAGTCTTTGGGGGGATAATGTAGTGCCTCTCCCATTTGAATTATGTAAGTCATCTTGATGGATGTAACCTTGTTGATTTTTTGTTGTGATGGATCTTGTTTGTCACCATGAGTGGTTTACATTGTAGAGGTGATTAGATTTATGTTATTGTATCAATTGCTTTGATTATGCTTTTCCTAATTTATGAGTTTACGATATGATTTATGGTTCACAGAGGTTTGTGACAATGGTTACCAGAATCAATTTGGTATTATGAGGTTGTTCCATGATTACCTTGAGATGTGTGCAGAGATTGCACTATGTGCTATTACCTGCTACATTGGACTAGGTTCTTGTAGCAATGATAAGTCATATTTATGACTATGTTTGCTTATGTGTTTTAAGTGCCTTTTTAATGTTGTTTAAACAACTATTATTAAATTCTTAAACAGTTAGAACTGGATTGTCCATGTTAGATTCATTTCTTTTGTGCTATGGATATTTACCTTGTTATATTGTGATCCGAGAGATATTTTGTTCTCATGTTATATTTTATAATTGAGATGACCTGGGGGTTAGATGTTATACTTTGATTTTAGTCTCATAGATGTTAGAATAATATGTTGTTCAGTGGATCATATTGCATGGTGATGCCATTTTGAGATGATAGTGTGTTTTATAATGATATTTGTTTATCCGGTATTTGGGCATATCACTGATTATGTTAGGTGTTGGATTTAATTCTATGGTTATTTACTTCATTCTTGCATTGTTATGCTTTATGCGAACATGAGTGATGTAAATAGATTATGTTTAATATAATTAAATAAATGGTTTAATTAGGTGATTTAATGTATTTATTGCTTCGATTATTTTATTATATGCAATTGCACTTGATCATTTTGTTTAGTGTGCAGGATTTATATCCCTGGAAGTGGCACATGGAGTTAATGATTCAGCCATTCATATTTTGACAATGTCACCCCTGTATGGTCGAAGTATCCTTATTTTAATTGTTTAATTAACCCTTTCGATGATTATTATATCCAAACTCATTTGCATTCTTTGATTAGACAAGTGAGTGTGTCTATGCATTTAGAGTTTTACATTGTCGTGAAAGTTTTTAAAGAAATTTTTATGTTTTTGGGCTTTTAGGCTTTTAATTGATTTATTTTAATTTTTGGAAACCTTTCCTTAGATGAATTCCTATTTCTAGGAATAGCCTATTTTCATTTGGGTGGATTCTAAGTTTAACTAGGTTGGCTAGTTATTTGCCCTAATTGATTATTCACTCAAAAAGTGAATAAATATCCAAAAAAAATATTAATTCCCCACTTCTCACTTTTGAATTAGAAAGTTGGAGAGTAAAAACTAAAATTATCTTGATGAGGATTTACTATTTTGTTTTTTGTGGGAGCTATGGGTGTGGGATCATTGCGAGATTGAGCTCATTGGATCCAGCTTGGGAAAAACCTGGATTGCTGTGATTTTCAGCTACTTCTACGGGCTATTTATTTTATGGTTCAGATTTTCAGTTTTCCCTTTTGGCTATGAGGTAGGGCTTTCCTATTTTATTGTTTTGGCTCATTTTCTGCTTCTATTTTTGGTAGTCATTTTTTTGGAGGCCAAGAACTAGTGTTCCCCTTTGTTTATGTATGCTAGTTCTACCCAATTGGGCGGGTACAAACATTTTCCAATTTTTTTGGGATGAGGGTTTGGGGTTTTGTACCATTATGCTAGTCATTTTTGTATATGGTGTTTGAACTTAATTATTTTTGAATTTTTGGGGGTTTTGTACCCAAAGTTGAAATGGGTTTTAATTTTGAAGTTTTCCAAAATTTTGGGGTTTTTATTTTGTTTTGTATGTCGCACTGTTTTCTCGATATTTCTTTTCACAATGTGGGTTTTGGGCCTGGATGATCTATTTGGATATTAGTTAGACCACTATTTCATTTTTATGTTGCATTGGGATGTGTGTCACACCCTTACTCCTAATTTTCTATTCGATTGAGTGATTTTATACCTAGTGTTATGGTTTCTTTTAGAGCTTTGGTTTTGTTTTGTGGACACTAGGATTTGTGTAGAATCCATGCTCTCATATTGAGGCTGGTTAAGTGAGTTCATGATGTTGGTCCTATTGCATCATTTGGATTCATGTAGAATCCATACTCTTGAATTGAGTTTGGTAGAGTGATTTCATGATGTATGGTTTTATTGGTTCTTGGAATTCATGTAGAATCCATCCTCCCAAGTTGTTTTTAGTTGAGTGTTAGTTTGCATTGTTTTCTCATCTAGTCCTTGTGTTATGATCTTCATTGTGGTGGTGTGCCACACATGAGTACATGTGTGTACATGATCATGTATAAGCATATACAAGTGTTAGCTCCAATCCGTTATGTGATAGATCTAGTGGATTAAAAAGTGCTTAGGGATATGCCCCTAGTTCAATTTCAAACTCATGGACTATGTAGGTAATATTCCCCTAGACAAGACACAAACTATGTACAAACGCTGATGATAGAGTGTGTGCAGAGTAGTGATGCATAGGTAAGATAACAAAGGATATTAACCAGTTCGTGAGCCATGGTCAAGGAGCCAAGCATGTCTTTTAAGATGAGTGATATGATCAAGGAATAGAAAAAGGGGAGAAAACCAAATGGAATCTTGATAGATGGAGCATCAACTGATTACACATGGCACCTGTTTGCCAAGTTTTCACCATGGTACTTGCCCAAAGCACTTGTTTTCCATGTTTTCACTTGTGGATGGACTTTTTCTCTTAACTCAAATTTTTGTGCCAAGACACCTATTTGCTAGATTTTCATCAAGGCATCCATTTTTTATGACTTTTTCCATGTTTTTCTTTTCTTTTCTTAGGACTTTTTGCTATTCTTTGATATTTTTCAAGAATTTTTGCCATTTAAAAAAATATTTTTTCAAGACTTTTAGATGGAATCACGAATGTGGCTAATAATATCTAGATCCATGACTAACCATAACTACATAGGAGTTATTTCGAGTCTATAGCTAAAATTAAACCATTGGAAAGGCCTCAAGATATACCATTGTGTACCCTACGTAAGACAGTGTCTGCATCTTGAAAATCAAGGCATCTAAGGATAATTGGGTCAATAGATATGTCATGTGGGATGTCATTGATGATCACATGTGCAAAGGTTTGTGGGATAAAGATTTTATCTTAGGTTTTGGGAAAATTAGGTAGCTAGATTTGGGGATAAACAATTAGATATAAGGGAGGGTTGGGAGGGTTCAAACCAATGACCTTCGACATGAATGCTGATTGAGAGAGCTCCAAAAGACTTTTTAGCATGTTGAACATTGGAACACTAATATTCATGGCATCATATTTTTCATTTTGTATCCTTGGGAACCACTTAGCTTTTGATTTTTTATAGTCTAATGGCACCTTTTAGTTTTCACCAAGAGACCTACTTTTGTCATTTTTTTCTTTGCTTTTAGCTTTGTAACTAAAAGATGGATTTGGCTCCCCAAAATATGCCATGTGTTCTCTTTAGAAGAAATTGCTTCTTTATGATTGTCAAGCATAATACCTTCATAGATTTCAAAGTCTGTTGTGAGAGCATCATCATTGTCAAATTGATCAAAAATTGGTGGTCCACATCGGTCCTAATCTAATAGTTCAGGATAACTTGAGGGAATGTCATCATCAGTATTGAATGGGCTTTGGTGGAATGTATAGATATGGGCATTAGATTTAGTTCTATCATTGGGGTTATACTCAGAAGCTAGAAGATTGTTGGTTTTAGGTTGGATATCCTCAGATGCATTTTCATCATTTAAATAATCCATAGTCTTATAGATACGTACTGTAGTACTAGGAGGACCTATTTGTAATGGTTTAAATCCAAGCTCCAAACTAGGAGGTCATCCTTTTGTAGTGATAGGTTCAATTTTACCTTGTTTTTGGGGTCCAAGACCACTACTTCCAACATAGCCTAATTTCTACATGATAGTAAACCCAAGTCCATACTTGCTAGGAGATATCAAAGTGGGTTTGTGTTCTGCTTGTGCTTTCTTCATACAAACAAAAGCATTCTCATTGATAGAAGTGACTTTTTCTGTACTAATATCAGATTGTAGGTCTTGTAAGATTTGTGATTTACCATAAGATTGGGGAGAAACTGGTGACTCCCTAATGTGGGATACTTGAGACATAAAGTACTCTCCACAGCCTTTGTCTTCAATCTTTAGCTTTTCCTTGGCCTTACTCGGGAGTATATCTGCATCCACATATTTAGAGGAATCTGTGAGTTATGCTTCATTGTTTATTGGGACTTGGTATGTAGTAGCATCTCTTAGATTAGCACAAAACTGGAAAGGATCTAGATTTCCAGGGATGATAACCTCCACATTATTGTAGGAAAACTTTAGACATTGATGATATGTAGAGGGTACTACTTTCATAGCATGAAGCCAAGGGCATCCTAGTATCATGTTGCAATTCATTTCTATATCTAGGACATGGAATAATGTGTCTTCAATAGCTGGACCAACTCTAATAGGAAATATGATTGCACCCCTGGAGAAGCATTCACCATCATCATAAGCTTTTATTGTGGTTCTTCGAGAGGGATCCACATCATCTTTAGAATAACCCAAACCTTTGACAACCTTAAGAGTGTAGATGTTTAGTCATACTCTTCAATCTACTAAGGCACATATGAATTTGGCATTATGGATGAAGACTTTGAGATGAAGGGGATTATTGTGGTTAGGTTTTTCCTTAGGAATATCTTGAGGGGAAAAGGCAATATGTTGTAAGGCAGATAGGTTCCCAATAATGGCTTGAAATTGGGCAATATCCATGTTATCTAGGACTACTAACTCTTTAAGGGCTTGATCCAAGATCTTCTAGTGTTGGGGAGACATATGTAGTAGGTCCAAGATGGATATTTACATAGGGGTCTTGTTGAGTTTTCCAACAAAGCTATAATTAGATGAAGTAGGAGCATTAGGTCTACTATGGGGTATAGGTCTAGTAGAAGTAGTAGGTTTAGATGGGGCTCTAGGTAGGCTGATCTTGGTATAGCATGTACTGATAGCACAATTATGGTCTTCATCCTTTAAAGTGAATGTGGATTTGTAGGAATCAAACTCATTGGAATAGTTGATGGTGTAGTCATATCCAGTACGTGTGTAATTCACATTAGCTTGTGAGTTGGACATTGAATTGGAGGGTTTCTCTTTGTCGTGATTTCCCAAAAGATATTTGAAGATAGTGTGATCAAGGTTGGATGCTACTAGTGATGGATTAACTATGATTACATCATCATCAATAAGGTTCTGTATTGCATGCTTTAGTTGGAAACATGATGAGGTCTTATGTCCTTTAGTGCGATGGTAATCACAAAAAATTTTTCATCCCACCAATCAGCTTTAGTCAATAGTTCATTTATGATCGAGGATAACTATAGGAATTTATCACTCAGTAACTATTGTAGTGTATTCTCAAGAGGTATCCCCTATGGTGTGAATTTCCTATCCTTGGTTCTAGGATGTCTTCGAGGTTGACTTGTGTGGAAGTCTCAGTTTTTTGTTGTTGAGGTGTTGTTTTATTGGGAGGTTGTGAATTCATAGGGTTTGCACCTTTCAAATTCTATTGGTGTTGTGGTGTGCTAATCATGTAGGTATCCAAAATGCCATCATTGGTCACATTCTTGTTTTTGGAGAAAACATTTTCCTTGTCATTAGAAAAATTGGTGTTTGTATTTTCCTTGTTTATCTTGAGGATTCCCTTATGGATAAGAGCATCTTCAATACTAGCCCCTTTTTTCATCAATTTAGAAATGGTGCTTAGACTTTTGATTTTGAGTTCATACATCAAGTCTGGGACTAAGTTTTCAATGCAGAAGTTTACTTCTTGTTCTTCAGGAATGTCTAGTGAGCATTGACTGACTAAGCTTCTCCAGTGTACTAAGAATGTGATGAATAGTTCTCCCATCTTTTGTTTGGTTGAACACAAATCTGAAAGTGTCACCTCATTTGCAATGTTAAAGGCAAAGTGGGAGATAAACTTGTCTGCTAGCTCTGACCAAGATTTGATAGTGCTAGGAAGTTTGGAGTACCATTCAAGTGTGGGCCTATGTAGAGAATGAGGGAAAAATTTCATGAGGTAAGTGGGATCATCACCGAGTTTGGTACAAGAGGCACAAAAATTCTCAGATGTGATCAATAGGGTTTCCTTTTCCTCAATATTTTTCAAATCTTGGAACCTCAAAGTGTTTTGGGAATGGAGGCATATATAGATTTTTATCAAATGGATTAGAACATAAGTCCCTTTCTATATATAGAGCCTATTACTTTTGGACTCCCAATGCTTCGACTTGTTTGGAAAGTTGTTTGAATTTCTTGTAATAGCTCTTTATTAAGGTTTTACATGATGGCTTTCCCTTCAAGTCTTTTCTGCCGATGAGTAGACCATTTTCTATTATGGGAGCTATGTCTGCTCGATTGTAACATTTATGTGTCTGATGAGTCTAATGATGTGTCACTAGGTGGCGGAGGTATGGTAGCATGACAAAGACAAAAGGGTCCTTTTTGTGACATGTTGGGGTAGTTGTTATGGTATTTGATGTGGCACTTGTTGTGGTATTGACTAAAATTGATGTACCATGTGTTTCTGTTGTGCCAATTGTTGTGGTTTTTGCTAGGATACCTCTATTGCTTGCCCATGAGACCATGTATGTGACTATTTTTGTAGAGGTATCTATTGAGGTTATTGTGGCACATGTTGTTGTTGTAACAAGCATTGTTGGTATGCAATTTTTTTCTCAAAGCATATTTGGTATTCCAACTATTTTTTGAGTTTCTCTTGTTGTTTAGCAAACATGGCTTGTTGTTTTTGGAATTGCTATTGAAATTGTTGTTGATATATTGTGTGTAAGTCAGGTGGGTTCACACTGGACTGTATATTAGGGATGTTGGATCTTTGCATCACTTGAGATTGTTTTTGTTGTGGTTGATGTTGTTATTGATATTTTGAATGTGTGTTGGAAACATTAGGTCTTAGGACTATTTCAGGTTGATGTTGTCATGGGGATAGTTGGTTATGTCCTTGGGAAGTGATCGTAATGTTGGTATTGTTGCTTTGGCACCTTTGTGTGTTAGAAGTTTCTCCTTGGGACATCATATTGACTTGACAATGAGGTGCATTCCTTTTGGAAATGGATATAATGTCAATAATACCTTTCCTTTGTACATCAATAGGGATTTTTGTAGTTAATGTTTTACACAGTGTACTCATGGGAGGCTCCATAACATTTGATGTCATTACACTTGGTAGAGTTAGGAGCAAAGGTGCACTTTGTTGAATCATCTCCAAAGGGGGTATGTTTGACATCCCTAGAGCACAAGTCCCTTTAGGTTTTTCTTGTTGTTGTATCATGTGACTAAAATCAAGTCTTAATATCCTCTTGGGATATTTAAGAAGAGTCTTGCTTCCCTTCATTAGTTCTAGTTCATCAAACAAGGGATTAATGTTGACGTGTTTAAACATACTTTGGAGGATTTCAATTGTTGGTTCTTGATGGGATCTTATAGGTGCCATTATTGTGTTTGAAAAATCCAAAGGTTTTTTTCCCTTATCTAAGTCCAAATTGATCATGGGTTGTATGTTTCCAATGGTTGTGTTGGTTTGATGTTTGGACTTAGGTCCCTCCACATTTGGGTTGAATTTGACAATTTCTTGGGCTGCCAAATGTTTGAAGTTATTGTGGAAATTTTTTTCTTGATGCATCCTAGCCATCTCTTCATCAGTGATGCCATAATTAGTGTTAGAGTAATTATTAGGGTAGATAGTACCTTTTTGTATGTTTGATGTGTTATAGTCAAAGGTACTTGTGTTAGGTTAGCTGAATTCAAAGGAGTGTGTTTGTTCATCCTTGGGTGTGGTTGGTAGACTTCCACCTCCAGGTAGTATCGGCATGAATATAGGTTCAAATTTAGGACTCCATTGAACCATACCATGTGTGGGAGAAGTGTTTGAAGGAAAACTCATAGTAGGCGCATTGTTTAAGGCTTGTTGTGTCATAGCTTGATTATGGTGCTCTTGTGGATACATGTTTAAGGGGTTTGCAAGAAATAGTAATGATGCAATTATTTGGTCTTCATCAAAGGTTTGTTGGGTTTTATTGCTCTTATTTTGTCTTGGATGAAGTTTTGGTTGTGTTTGTGCCTCAGAAAACAAAGGTTGATAAAGTTCTTTGGGTCTCTAGGCTGATTGCATTCTAGTAAGTGCTGGCATGATACCTAAGAATGTAGATGCAATGGAGGGAAACCTGAATGGACTTTCTTCCTCCCAAGTGTGCATCTAAAATACCAACTATGATTAGATAGTACCAAGTGTGCCCATGATGTAGTATGAGGTCTGAAGGTAAGTAGTTGGTAAGTAGGAGGTATGCAATGGGTAAATAGATGTGCCAGGATGCCTAAAATGCAAATTTTGAGTGTTTTGAGTGGTTTAGAGTGATTTGCAAGGCTTAGGGACGTAATTCAAGGTGTAGAAGTATAGATTAGGGTTCTAGAACCTATAATGAAACACTTAATTACCAAGTACACCTTGAAACTAGCAAGTGCACTCTAAAAATACCAACTATGCACTTGAAGTGTGCAGTTGGTAAAACAAGGTTGCCGTTGGTAAAATAGGTCAAAACTTCATAATCAGGATGTGGGTATGCAAGATATGAGTGTTTTTTGGATATTTAAGTATTTAGGGATGATATGAAACCTTTGAAAATGCCAAATGAACTAGTTTTTTTATATGAAAAGTGCAAATTTCCTAGGAATGTTATGCAAATGCAAATGTAAGGTGACGTTTTGAAGGCATGCAAAATGAAGATTATAATATGCAAAATGAAGGTTAGGGTTATGTTTTGGACTTGATAATGATGCTAAAAAATGGTGTATGCAAAGTGTATTATGAAAAGGATGGTGGCCTAGGGTTGATAATGGCATTTGGGATATGTAAAATGAGGGTGAATGATCAAGAAGACAATTTGATTGATGGACAATTTGGTAGGGTTTTATAATGAAAATGATGCTAGGATTAGAACAATGCAAAATGAAAGGGATATGCCACTAGGGTAAGTAAAAATGACATTTAGGGACACTAGGAATATGATAATGCAATGACAAGGGTATATGTAAAGTCTTTTGAACTTAGGTGAAAGCTTTATAAGGTAATAACCTAAGAGTTTAACGTTATGACAATAGACTTTGGATCTAGACCAAAAAAGACAAAAAGTGATAGGATCAAAATGATAAAGCCAAATCTACCTTGACATAGGTATCATTTGACCAAAGAAAATGATAAAATGACCATGGTCAAGATCCATTATCCATTGACATAATGTAACACTCTAGGGTTCATAATTTTGTTTAGATTTTTTACTAAATTCAAAGGTTTCAGGGTTCAAAATGATGTTTAGGGGACTCAAAATGGTGATGATGCTGAGAAGATATGTGATATGCAAAGATCTTAAGATGAAAAATGAGATTTTTGGTGCAAGATGTAGTTTTGGTTCAAATGCATAATGATGAGGTACATAGGCTCCTAGATGTAGTTTTAGGGTCCCAAAATGCAGTTTTAGGGCCTGAAATTGTCATATAGGTGCCCAACTATGCTTTGGCAACACCAAGTGCACTCCAATAGTACCAAATTTACCTATGGTGTAGTTGGGGCTAGTTTGGGAATAGTTGGTAGTTTCTGGGTGCAGTTGGGAAGCTAGGATGAATGTTTGCTAATTCTGAGTGATGTGATTGTGAAATTGATATGCTAGGAAGCTAAGATGTTGGGCTTGATGTTAAGATGAGTTAGGAGGTGTAGAATAGGGGTTATGACCTAATAAATGATTTCCTAAGTGAAGCCAATCAAGACTAGGAGATGTAGGATGCAAATCAGGGCATGCTAATGCAAGGGGAGCTAACTAGGTACCTAAAGACATGTTTGAAGCCTCAAAATGTTATATGGAATCCCAAACTAGGTCCTCAAACCACCAAGTGCACTCAAATAGTACCAACTCCACCTATGGTGCAGTTGGGGCCAGTTTGGGTCCAGTTGGTAGTTTTGGGGCACAATTGGTAAACTGGGCTGAAACTAAGGCAATTCTAGGAGCTATGATTTCTAGATTGATCCCACAGAGAGCTAAACAATAGAGGACAATGCTAAGACTAGAATGGAGGTCCAAAATGATGCTTATGAAATCTAGAATAATGGTTAAAGTGGTCAAGATGAAGGTTGGGTATGCAAAGATACAAGATGCATAATGCAAAGTGCAGATTTTGAGTGTGAAATGCAAGCTAAGCTCTAATGATTGCAATGTGAAAATGAGGGATACTAAGAAAGTGCTAAAAGATACAAAATGAAATCTATATGGAGCAAGTATGAGGCCTAGACTAGGGTGAATGCAAGTGGAGTCTATGCAAGGATGAAATCTATGTTTTGCCAAGCATGTTTAGGATCACAAGTTGCCATGTTTTCCAAGATTTGTTTGTGTTGAACCAAAGTTTGTAAAGTTTTGAGAAGGTTTTGACAATGTTTTTCAAGTTCCATGATGTAAATTTTTTGATTTTCTTTTATCTTGATTAATTTTTTACACTCACACAATACACATTAAGACAAGAATAGTTGTTGTTAAAAGTTAATAGTCATACCACAACCTAGGCTTTAGGATTGTATCCATTGAATTCCAAATTGAAGAGAAGTTCAAGAAAACTTATCCAAAGTGGAAAACTTAGGATATTGGCACCATAGGCTCCCCCTTACATTGCAATCACTTCTTAGGGCTACCAAGATTTGCTTCCCAAGGGATTGTTGTCTCTACTAAGGATTGCGAGTATGTAGGATGTCTTCATGGACATGGGTGACCCTTTGAGCCAGTGAATAGAAAGGATTTTGGCCACTAAAACAAAAAATTTATTAAGGTCATTCCATTTGACAAGTGAATGATAAAATTTCATAGAAGGTCTCCTAGCCTCGAGAACTAGGGTTTGATGCACCATAAGGGTACTAGAGGAGAGCTATCATGTAGCAATACCACCAACATGGCTTTCACCATAATCAAGTTTTATATAGTGGTTGGAATGTTGACCTAGCTTTTGGCCCATTACTGCTCTAAGGTCATCCCCTGACATACCCAATATTGAGTATCTTGGTCCAAGGTAGGCCTCTTATAGAAGTTACATGGATTTCTCTTACACCCAAGATCCACGAATGACAAGTGGAAAGGATATGTCCAATGTAACCCTTAGGGATTAAACACCATAGACACACCAGAAAAAAAAGAAAACATTCATTTTAAGCACCAAATAAAGTGTTATCAATCTAGGAAATCCACACATATGGTTTTGATAGACACACAAGGTCTTCGACAACATCCTGCAAACAAGCATTAGTAGTTTCTTATGATCATGTCTTCATCCATTGATTGCCACATGCTAAAAGTATTTTTATTTTTTGAAAATTTCCTGATGACATCATCATTTATTAATTAATTAATTATTTAATTAATTTATTTATTTTTATGCCATCAAATCCCTTTATCTTAATTAAAAATATTTAATTAAGGAATCCCTCCCAAAAATGTTTAAATCTTATTTAAACATTATTTCCTTATTTATTAATTATTTAATTAATAAATTGACCAAAAAATCCAAAATAAATAAAAAATTTATTTTTTGCCCAAAACTTGGCCAATTTCCTTAAGATAAATAACCTCTTCCAAAATCTTCTAATCCTTCTTTAATTTCGATTAAAGGCTAATCTCATCATTTCCTACCCCTAATCCCAACTCAAAATATTTAATTAAGATTAAATATTAATCCTCATGTTTATTAAAAATATTTTAATAAATATCTCCTCAACCCAAACCCTTGAAATAAATAAAACTTTATTTATTTCATAAAATCTTATCCTAGGAAGTTCTAGACTCTTCTACAAAGTCTTCATCCTCATCCAAAGCCTAGACTCTTCTAGAAGATGTCTTTAACCCTAATCCTAATCCCCACCTAACCTTTTCACATTCCCTAAACATGGGTTAAGACTTGCTAACTCAAGCCAAAGTTAACAAATATCTCCTCCTTCACCCACCCTCATTAATTGCAATCCACTTGCCATCCACTTGCCTAGTCCTAAGCCATCTCTAACCCTTCCTCTAATCATTTTTACAACCCTAAGCAAGCTTAAAACCTCCCTAAACCCTCAAATTGGAATTTCATGCTATCTCTCACAAATATCTTCAACCACAAAACTTTATAAAGCCCACAAAGTCATAAATGTTCTTACAAAGCACTTATGAAGGGTCTTTATGAAGATTTTATCTCTTGAGCCTCGTTTGTTGACTCATCCTTCCCCTTTCCTCCATCCTCTCACCATGTGACATGTGTCACTCCTTGATTGGTTGTAAGAAAGCACAATCCATGTGCTCTCCTCTCATGCAATCTAAGCCCTCCATGAGCTTTTTTCCATCCTTGCATCTTAGCCCTCAATCCCTTAAGCCTCTTGCCTATAAATTGGATCCTTCCCCTTTGCAAAATAACACAATCCATGAAGTAAAGTTATAATGCTATTTTGAGAGCCAAATCCATACTCAAGCCATCTATCCACACCAAAAATCCACAATCATCCATTGAAGCCTTTAGAAGCATATTGAGCATACATCCTATCCATTTAGATAAAGCCACTCAACAAGAGAGCTTCTTATTGAGAGAGTTCATTAATGGCTCATATTCTCAATTGAGAGTTCATCTTAGTCTATCTTGAAGTTTATGAATTTTGTTTAGTTTGTAGAAGCTTTATTTAAATTTGGTTTCTATTAGCATACTAACATTGCTCATATACATTTTGGCACGCCCGGTGGGACCCCGCATGGGTCATCTTCATTAGCTTTTTTAGTCAAGTTTTGTATGTCATTTGCTAATTTTGGCTAATTTTGCTTGTTTTTGTGATTGGTAGGATTGTATAAATTGGTTTTGTAGGTCCACATGAGCATGAAGAAGACAAAGGAACTCATAGTCTATCTCATAGTGTTTGCAGATTTTTCAAGCTTATAGGTGGACAAAGCACTTGGAATTCTTCTTCCTCTTCTTGTCTATATTCTTCTTATTCCATCTACTTCTTCTTCTTCTTCTTGTGGGAGATCTTGGCCATTTTTTTTAAGGAAGCAAAATCATACACACTTCTTTTTAGTGCTTAAAATGAACCCCCAAATCATACTTAAATCTATTAAAAAATTAAAAATTTGCAAAAAAGAAAAAATCTTTTAACAAGTGAAACTAAACCAATCCAATCATTTGCATCCTTGCAACATCAAGGTTTTAGATGCATTCATGCAAAGTTAGGAACACTTCATTTTTGGGAATTTAAAAAGAACTTCAAGGTTCCATTTCAAAAGGTTCAAAATCAACACTAAGTGCACACTAAAATCTAAATCAAACTCAAAGCATCAAGCAAGGATAAAATGAACCTTATTTGCAAATATTTTAAAGTTCTTTTAAAAATCTCATGAAAACTAAGAGTCCTAAATGGTTGCCAAAAATTGTCCTAAAAGCTTTGTTATTTGTTCCAAACAAATGTTTTGTTGCAAAATCTTGAATGTTTCTTAGGTTTTTCATGCATCAAAACAATCTAGGAATATCATTTTTGGGCTTAAAATATGCAAACTAGAACACAAAATCTTGAATGAAGACCAAAGTCCAAAGAGTCATTTTAACTTTTGAGTCCAAAACAATCTTGAATGATCTAAGGTTTAAAAAAAGCACTTCAAAGTTCTTAAAACAACACACAAAATCTCAATCTTGAATGCTCAAAGGAAAAAACTTGAATGTTTAATCACTTGTCTTTGAATGCATGTTGCTAAAATCACTCTTGAGTGCCATGGATTAAAATCAATTTTGTTTTTTTTATGAAAGAATTATTAAAACAACAAATCCAATCTTGAATGCCTAAAAATCAATGAACATTGCATGGTTTGGATGCATTTTCAATGACGCTTGCATTTCTTATGTTGACGATCTCTCGACTTTCATTATGATGACGATGCTGTCAAATTGGAATGAACATTGTATGCCATAATCACAAGTGTCTTCAAGCATAGCTTACAAAATCTAAATCATTAATTGGAATAAACACGTGTCTTTTAAAGCCCAAGATCATGTATGTGGTCTTGTTTTACACTTTTTAGGAGGCCTGCTTGGGGATTTCATCACCCCTTGGGACGACCTCAACTCCAGTGTTCCAGTGGAGTATAAAAATCGGGAGGTGAATCCAAAGACACCTTTCTTGGAATCAAGATTTTGTCACTCGGGCTAAGCCTCAAGGAACTTTATACCCTTGAGAAGTGTAAGAGGATAAGTGGGTTACCGCTCCTCTCGGCTGTGTGACATCTTTTTGGTTTCATCTACGGATTTGTGCCTCACGTACCTTGCGTATATCGAGGACTCCCTAGCTATAAAAAATTTCATCCTCGTAGAAAGATTCCTAGGATGTTGGTGTGTTTGACGTGCTTGCTCCAAAATTTTGTCTACTTGTTTTTTCATAGCTTTTGAATGAATGTTTGCCAACTTTGGTCAAAATCTCAGAAAAGCAAAAATCTCCCAGCTCAAGGCATACTTAGTGTAGTCATTGCCTCATCAAAAAATCATCCAAGCTCCCCTGCTGCAACCGAATCTATCTAGTTCCTTGCTTTAGAACAATCCCAAATCCAAAGTCTCTCCAAATCATCCCCCCCAGCCAGCTAGCAACCCAATCCAAAATCACACCCAAGCCTTTAGAGAGTTGTTGTCATTCTGCTAGAATTTGCTATCCAATCAATTCGACCAATCCACCAGCCTCACCAAGGTTATCCCTTTGATAGAGCTTTGTCTAGGGTAATCTAGCTTTGTCACTTGTTATCCCTCATCACCTTGAGCTAAAGGTTGGGATCCACAAGTGGTCAATCTCGTGTCATGCCCATAGGATCATTAGTCTATCCTTAAGTTGACACAATCTCCACCAATCCAGCGAATAGGAAAGAAAAACTCTCACTTTTTGACAGCATGCCCTTGAAGTCTTCCATCCATAGGAAAGCCAAAAATCTCCAACCAATCCTCCTTAGGTTTGTCATATAGCTTTGACTCTCCCTAGGAAATCCTTCATCAGCCAATCCAAAATCTGTGCTTAATCCAAATCCAACCATGAGCTTCCGTGTTCATCCATATGCAAGACCCCATCCCCTTCCAACTCATCATCAAAACATGAAATCCCAAACCTATCATGATGTGTTTGGTTGTATTGTCCTTTCTCCTGCTACCTCCTATTCCAATGATGATGAAAATCTTGTTGACTATGACGGGTATATTGAAAGCCTTAGAAACATTCCCCCTAGCATCCCCCAAAATCCAAGAGTTATTCCAAACTATCTAGTCATGCCATCTGATATCCCAACTTCCCCTCCATCACCCCATCAACCAAGCATCCAATCTTCCACCCCCATCACACTAGCTACTCCTGTCAATCCACCTCCACCTTTGACACATGAGTCTCCAAGGAATCTCCTAGAGGAAATACAAGAAAAGCTGCCTCCAACAGTCGATAAGCCATGTCATCTAATCCAACCATGTGAAGTAGTCAGTGATGAAGCTTCCCCATCTATTATATCACCCCCATCTCCCATAGCTATCATCCCCATACCATCCATCAAATTTCTTAAAATCCTTCCACTTCCCACAAGCGTCAAAATCCCACCACCCATCGAATCGCTCCAAATCCCATCCACATCTCCTCCTCCAAGCATTATCCAAATCCCATATAATGAACCTCATGCATCCACTCCCATCCATTCCTGTCAAGATCTTGTCCAAAAGCATGTTTAAATATCCTCCGACAGAACAACAGAGCCCACCATCCCACTTATTCCACTACATGATCCACTTTTACCATCCCCTCCATATCTAAATCCTACCATCTTACTTACTCCATGTCAAGATCCCTTTCCCTCAGCCCACCCAACTCAAGATCCTATCCTCCCATCTCCTCTGCTTCATGATCATACATCTCCCATAATCCATGATGATAGATCCATCGAAGAAGAACTAATTATCATATCCGAAGCTCCAACTCCTTCAGCTAGTAATGGACTCACATTTTGTTTTCCAAATAATGAACATCATATTGAAAAAAGAAATGAAAATGTATTTCTAGATGTTGGTATCCCCGCTATTCCTACATGGTCCCAAGTCCTTCCATCTCCACCCCAAAGTTCCCATCCATCTTATTCCACATCTATTTTGGGCCCTCATCCTACTCCTTATCTCCAACCCTCCATTTTGGGTCCATATATCCCTTATCTAAATCCCGCACCCTTTCCATCCATTTTGGGTCCTTACATACCTAATATGAATCCTTTATCCCCTCCATCTATTTTGGGACCTACACCTTCCCCGTTTCCATCTATTTTGGGCCCATATCCTTCCATCCCTCCATCCATCTTGGGCAATTATATCCATCCATATCCTATGTTCCAATCTATCCTTCCATCCCCTCAAATCCACCAGCTAGATCATCAAAGGAACTCACCCTTGAATCCCTTCCAACCTTTAAACCCTATCACTCCATCAATTATTCCTCCATCTCCTCCATGCTCTTGTTCCCATCCCATGGCTAATAGAAGCATATTGGATGCCAAAATACAAAGGCATAAATCCAAAAATCCAAAAAAATCCAAGTCTCAACATGTCCCTTCTAAAATACATGTTCAAAACAAGAAACATTTAATCCCAATCAAAGAAAAAGTCAAGAGGCCACAAAAGCCCAAGCTAAAAAAGTCAAAGATCATGTGGATACCCAAGATGCTCATAAAAGAAATGCATCTCAAAGAAAAATCTCAATTGGCATCCATTCATGCTACTCAAAAAGCCTCATCCATCCATCCTTCATCCAAATCCCCATATAAGCATCCTTCATCCCCCCAATCCACTTTTAGTCCATATGCTTCTTATCCTAAATTTCCCATCCTCCATCTTCCAACTCTACTTTTAGTCCTTATCTTTATCTTCCTCCATTTTCTCCTCAACCTTGCTCAAAACCATCTTTCCCACTACTTTATCAGCTCTCAAGGTGTGTGCCAATGATGATCTTTCCATTTTCCTCATCCATTTACCCACAAGCCTTATGTCTTCGCATCCATTATCCGTCAAACTCCCACCCACCATTCCACTCGTTCAATCCAATCCTTTTTCATCCATCCTACCAACATCTATGAGCCAAAAATAGCTGAAGAAAGCCAAAATCATTCTAGCTAAGTCCAAAGTCAAAAAGTCAAAAAAAAAAGTAAAGAAAAATAAAGCGTCCACTAGTGAAAACTTGGCAATTCAAGCGCCTTGGACAAGTACCATGATGAAAACTTGGCAAACAAGCGTCATGCATAATCCCGCCATCCCCTGCTTAGCCTATCACCCTCATGCTTTTGGTCATCTCTTGACATCCAACTCCATCTTCCAATCTATCCACCTATCCTCCACCCTCCATCTTCCATCTCACACCATCCACTTATCTCCTGCAGCTTCAGCCAAGCATCCCAGCTATCATCCATCTCCCTAGCCCCTTTAGCTTTTTCCATCCTAGCTTCAATCCTATCACATCCATCATAAGACCTCCTTCCGCATGTTATCTTTTGATTGGGGGCACTATATTCCTTGGAGATCTTGTCTTGTCCATCCTCCCTTGTCATTGGTACCTCGCTCTAGGCTATCCTCATGCAAATCCAATGTCATCCTCTCATTAGCCATTCACTCTAGCATTGTCTATCAGCTTAGCTACCACCAACCTTAGCATTGTCCCCATCCTTGGTCGCACATCTATCATCATCATTGGATGCATCCTTCCAAATCCATATCTTACGCTATCACCTCATCCTTAGCTTCTGCATCTTACACAAAATTGAGCTATCCTACTATCCTCTCATCCTGAGCTTTTATCCATCTGTATATCATACATATCATTGGTTTGTTAGCTGGTACCATATCATGATTAGCCCGCTTGTAAATATCTTGGTCTGTCAGCTTGTACATCCTCTTTAGCTTAGTACCGTTATATCTATCCAACTTTCATGTTTGTTCTTCCTTGATCAGCATCTTTCACACATCGCACAACCCTTGGTTAGCTATTCCAATGCATCCTTTAGCTAGATCTCCTATCACCAAAGTGTTATCCTTCTTAGTTCAGCTTGCCAAACGCATCACCCATATAGATCCATCATCTTAGGTGCTCTCTGATAGATCCTTGTAGGATATAGCTTTCCTCATGTCTGATCTTGGTCCGTTAGTACCTCATCCTACCCATCTCATTGGCAAACGGTTCTCTTTTGCATTTTTGCTTTCTTTTGATTTGGAATCTTCCCTTTTGGGTCTTGAAATATCTTTTCCAAGAAATCTTTTTGTTTCCTCCTCAAGGTTGCCATGATCTTCCATATCATGGTATGCTACGAATGGGGCAATATGAGCGTAAGATCTTAATCATGTATTTTTCTTGTTTTCTTTTTTGCTTGTGGGTTACCTAGTGTCGGTTCCACTCTGATTCTTTCGAGATTCATGTGTGATGCTGGGGCAATCCTTGTGTGTTTGTTTTAAGTCAGTTTGTCAGTCCTCTGGATAGTTGGTGAAAAGGCTTTGATGTTCTTGGTAACCTTGGCAATTAACCAACAGTCCTATAGCAAATCTAGTGCTCAACCACATGGTGGTACTTCCCTTTGAAGTATCCCCCTGCTCAAAAAAGCTTCAATGGTTTTCCTTCATCTCCATTATCCCCCATCCATATCCAACATCTGTCTCTCCTACCCCAGCTTGTGCAACCGTATCTCTAAAAATCAATCATCACTCTTAGCTTTAGGGATCCACAATCCTAGTCTTAGGGATCCACCAATCTAAATCAATCCACCAAGCCTCATCTTTCAAGATCCACAATCCTAGTCCTAGGGATCTCTGAAACGCATCTTCCGCCAATCTGACTCTTTGAAATCTTGTTGCATCAGCTTTTTAATCCCCTCATCCATCTCCCCATCCCAGATTCCTTTTATAGCGCTCTGCTCCTTCATCCTCTACAATCCATGAGATCTTAAGCTTGCTTCCTCTTATGCATCTGATTCTCCTTTATCATTCTCCCATAGTGAGAGTTTGAGCTAATTCAGCCCCTTCTCTTTGCCAATCTAAGTTTCCTTGCTCATCCGAGATTCTTGTACTTTTCAAGAAGCCATCGAGCCTCGCTTTCTCTCCCCGCCACCTTCTTGAGGGGGCATCTCACAGTCCATTCTCTCCTCTTCTGCTCTAGCCTTGGGCATCTTATTTTCTTATCTTTGATGCCATGCCACTTGCGGCATCGCATCAAAGAGGGGAAAAATGTAGACACCTAAAAACCTTTAGAAAATAAAGTATTTTTATTTTCTAAAAATTTCCTGATGACATCAATTAATTATTTATTTAATTTATTTATTTATTTTTATGCCATTAAATCCCTTTATCTTAATTAAAAATATTTAATTAAGGAATCCCTCCCAAAAATGTTTAAATCTTATTTAAACATTATTTCCTTATTTATTAATTATTTAATTAATAAATTGACCAAAAAATCCAAAATAAATAAAAAAATTATTTTTTGCCCAAAACTTGGCCAATTTCCTTAAGACCAATAACCTCTTCCAAAATCTTCTAATCCTTCTTTAATTTCGATTAAAGGCTAATCTCATCATTTCCTACCCCTAATCCCAACTCAAAATATTTAATTAAGATTAAATATTAATCCTCATGTTTATTAAAAATATTTTAATAAATATCTCCTCAACCCAAACCCTTGAAATAAATAAAACTTTATTTATTTCATAAAATCTTATCCTAGGAAGTTCTAGACTCTTCTAGAAAGTCTTCATCCTCATCCAAAGCCTAGACTCTTCTAGAAGATATCTTTAACCCTAATCCTAATCCCCTCGTAACCTTGTCACATTCCCTAAACATGGGTTAAGACTTGCTAACTCAAGCCAAAGTTAACAAATATCTCCTCCTTCACCCACCCTCATTAATTGCAATCCACTTGTCATCCACTTGCCTAGTCCTAAGCCATCTCTAACCCTTCCTCTAATCATTTTTACAACCCTAAGCAAGCTTAAAACCTCCCTAAACCCTCAAATTTGAATTTCATGGTATCTCTCACAAATATCTTCAACCACAAAACTTTATAAAGCTCACAAAGTCATAAATGTTCTTACAAAGCACTTATGAAGGGTCTTTATGAAGATTTTATCCCTTGAGCCTCCTTTGTTGACTCATCCTTCCCCTTTCCTCCATCCTCTCACCATGTGACATGTGTCACTCCTTGATTGGTTGTAAGGAAGCACAATCCATGTGCTCTCCTCTCATGCAATCTAAGCCCTCCATGAGCTTTTTACCATCCTTGCATCTTAGCCCTTAATCCCTCAAGCCTCTTGCCTATAAATTGGATCCTTCCCCTTTGCAAAATAACACAATACATGAAGTAAAGTTATAATGCTATTTTGAGAGCCAAATCCATACTGAAGCCATCTATCCACACCAAAAATCTACAATCATCCATTGAAGCCTTTGGAAGCATATTGAGCATACATCCTATCCATTTAGATAAAGCCACTCAACAAGAGAGCTTCTTATTGAGAGAGTCCATTAATGGCTCATATTCTCAATTGAGAGTTCATCTTAGTCTATCTTGAATTTTATGAATTTTGTTTAGTTTGTAGAAGCTTTATTTAAATTTGGTTTCTATTAGCATACTAACATTGCTCATATACATTTTGGCATGCCCGGTGGGACCCCGCATGGGTCATCGTCATTAGCTTTTTTAGTCAAGTTTTGTATGTCATTTGCTAATTTTGGCTAATTTTTCTTGTTTTTGTGATTGGTAGGATTGTATAAATTGGTTTTGTAGGTCCACATGAGCATGAAGAAGACAAAGGAACTCATAGTCTATCTCATAGTGTTTGCAGATTTTTCAAGCTTATAGGTGGACAAAGCACTTGGAATTCTTCTTCCTCTTCTTGTCTATATTCTTCTTATTCCATCTACTTCTTCTTCTTCTTCTTGTGGGAGATCTTGGCCATTTTTTTTAAGGAAGCAAAATCATACACACTTCTTTTTAGTGCTTAAAATGAAACCCCAAATCATACTTAAATCCATTAAAAAATTAAAAATTTGCAAAAAAGAAAAAATCTTTTAACAAGTGAAACTAAACCAATCCAATCATTTGCATCCTTGCAACATCAAGGTTTTAGATGCATTCATGCAAAGTTAGGAACACTTCATTTTTGGGAATTTAAAAAGAACTTCAAGTTTCCATTTCAAAAGGTTCAAAATCAACACTAAGTGCACACTAAAATCTAAATCAAACTCAAAGCATCAATCAAGGATAAAATGAACCTTATTTGCAAATATTTTAAAGTTCTTTTAAAAATCTCATGAAAACTAAGAGTCCTAAATGGTTGCCAAAAATTGTCCTAAAAGCTTTGTTATTTGTTATTTGTTATTTGCACTTCTCCTTTGATTGTAGGAAGCTGATAAGGACTAGATCCATATACTACAGTAATGATGTAAGGACCTAGCCAATTTTGTTCAAACTTTCCCTTTTGCACTCGTTGTTTTTGATTCTTAAGGTTCTCTCTCAGGATGAGGTCACTTAGCTGGAAGTCGCATGGTCTGACCCTCTGATTGTAGCTTCATGCCATTCTTTGTTGATATGCTCGCATATGATCACATGCCACTTGTCGTCGTTCATCTAGTAACACAAGCTCTTGAAGCGGAGCTATCATGTAGTAATCATCAGTGATAAGGCCTTTCAAAGAGATTCTCAAGGTAGGAATCTCAACCTCTTTTGGAAATACAACATCTACTCCATACAAAAAAGCAAAGGGAGTTGTGCCTATAGGAGTGCTGATGCTTGTTCTATATGCCCATAGGGTTGGGTTGATCTGGAGATGCCAATTTCTCCCTGACTTACAGACTATGAAATGAATAATTTTGAGGATCACCTTATTGGATGCCTTAGCTTGCCCATTAACCTAGGGGTAATAAATTGAAGACCAATGTTGTCTAATTTTGAATTTCTTGCATAGTTCCTTGAGGTCTTTATTTTTGAATTGTCCCCCATTGTCAGTAATGATTGAGGACAGTACACCATATCTATAGATGATGTAGTTTGTGATGAAAAGTGCTATAGTTTTGCCATCAGCAACTATGAGAGGTACTGCCTCTACCCACTTCGTGAAATAATCTATAGTTGTGATAATGAACTTATGTACATTAGAGGAGGTTGGGTGGATTTGTCCCACCAAGTCAAGGGCCCATTGTTGAAATGACCATTTTGTAGTACAGGGAATCAGCTCTCTGGCTAGAGCATGGATGAGATTCCCTTGTAACTAACATTGTTTGCAGGACCTAGCATACTTGATAGCTTCTTGCTCCATTTTGGGCCAGTAGTAACTAGCACGAAGGAGTTTGCGAGCTAGTGTAAGGCCATTAGAATGAGATCTACAAATGCCCTCATGAATGTCAATTAGTGCATGTTTGGACTCTTCGGGTTCTAAACACCTAAGGAGTGTTCTGTCGAGACCTCTCCTATACAAATTGTTAGCAATAATGACATAATGTGAAGCATTATGAATTAGGTAACGTTTCTCGTTCTGAGTCAAACCTTTCAAAATGGTTTGATTATGAAGGTAGGAATAGATGTGATGGTAGCAGGATGATTCTTGTCCTATAATAGAACAGATCATCCTAGAATCAGGTGTGTCATAGGCTAGGTAGTGTAATGCTTCCACCAAGAACTCATGTTAGAGATCATTTTTTGGCATTTTTAGTAGAGAGGCCAGAGTGGCCATGGCATCAACCACCTTATTATCTACTCATGGAACTTGCTAGAAAGTGATGTGTGCAAAGTACTTCTTTAAGTCATCAACCATGCACTTGTAAGGAATTAGTTTCTCATCCTTTTTTTCGTACATATCAATAACCTAGTTGACAACAAGCTGAGAGTCACCAAAGGTATCTAACTGATCCACTCTCCATCCAGCTACAATTTTCATGCCATTTATCAAAGCTTCATATTCAACAATGTGTTTGTACAAGGAAACAAAATCTTGGATGCTTTGGGTAATGAGTATCTTTGTGGTGTAATAAAGAGTAATCCAGCACCTGATCCTTGTTGTGTGAAGGACCCATCAAAGAACATAATCCATGTGTGGTGCGTGAGTGTCAAAATTGACTCATCTAGGAAATCAATGTTCATTGGCAGAAGACTCTGTAGGGGTGCCTCGGCCAGCTAGTCTGCAATTGCCTATCCCTTAATTGCCTTGCATTCAATATATTAGATGTCAATCTCACTGAGTATCATAACCCATTTAGCTAATCTCCCTATGAGAGCTACCTTACTGAGTAAGTATTTTAGTGAGTCTATTTTAGCCACGAGCCATGTAGTGTGGGCAAGCATGTAGTGTCTCAACTTCTGGGAAGCAAAGACAACTATCAAACAAGCTTTCTCAATAATGCTATAGTTCTCATAAGAGACCAATGTTTGGGTCAAGTAGTAAATAGCCCCTTCTTTGTTTTCATTATCTTCTTGAGCCAATAGGATGCCTAGAGATGTTTCAGTGGCTGAAATGTATAAAAGTAAAGGCTTCCCATGAATAGGAAGCATCAAGATGGGTGGATTAACAAGATATTGTTTGATCTGAGTTAAGCTTTGCTCACAATCCTAGATTCAATTGAATTTCACATCCTTATGTAAGGTCTTTGTGAAGGGTTGTGATCTATCCACCAATTGTGAAATAAACCTGTGAATAGATTGAAGCCTTCCCTATAGCCCTCTCATCTGGTTGATGTTCTGAGGTGATGGCATGTACATTATGGCTTGTACCTTCTTCGGATCTACTTCAATTCATTTTTTAGAAACAATGTATCCCAGCAACTTCCCTGATGTGACACCAAATGTGCATTTCTTAGGATTGAGCCGAAGAGTAAATTTTTCCATACAATCTAGGATGGGTCCCAAATCTTGCAAATGAGGATTGCGTTTAGCACTTTTGACCAAGGTATCGTCAATGTAGTCCTCCATGGTTCTATGCATCATGTCATGAAAAATCATAGTAACAACTCTCTGATATGTAGCACCAGCATTCTTCAAACCAAATGGCATCACATTCCAAAAAAAGGTTCCCCATGCACATGTGAAGGTCATTTTCTCCTAGTCTTCTGGCACAATTTTTATCTGATTGTATCTAGAAAAACCATCCATAAGTGAATACATCTCATAGCCAACCATCATGTCCATAATCATATCAATATTAGGAAGTGGAAAGTCATCTTTAGGACATGCCAAGTTAAGATCACAAAATTTTGTACAAACCCTGATAGATTTATCATGCTTGGAAATAGGAACAATATTGGATATCCATTCAACATAATCAATTGCACAAATGAAACTAGCCTTTGGAAGTTACTCCAATTTTGCTTTGATGAGCAACGCAGCGTGAGGGTGCATTTTTTGAAGCTTCTTTTTAACTGGTTTGATACTTGGTGCTATGGAAAAATGATGCATGATAAGATCAGGATCCAATCCTGGCATGTCAAAGTATGTCCATGCAAAATTTATTTTCTTTTCCTTGAAAAAGGCAATGAATTGTTCATTCTCTTCAGATGATAGTGAATGTGCTAGATGTATCATATGAGGATGTTCTTCTATGCCTAGGTTAATTAGCTGTGTTGCCTCTATTAACACTCATGATCTCTCCTAAAAGTGACTGGGAAGGACATCAAATATCTCATCTTTGGGTGCCTCAGAGAGGTGTTCACCCTTGGATACATCTTTTGTTTTTACTTTTTTGGGTTCTGACACTACCACAATGTGGTTTTCACCATCGGACCTTTTGCATTTTTTCTTTTTAATTGTGTGACTGAGATATTTTATGTCAACTTCAGTCATGTTGACACTTTGCTCATTGGTGGAAGAAATTATAGGTTCGATAGAATTTAGGTAGTAGGCAAGAGTCTAGTCATTCTGGAATGTGGGGACTTCACTAGATGTATTAGGGTTCCAGTCTATAACCACGGGATGTGTGAGTGAGAGAGCACTGGTTGGTTCAATTGCATTCATAGTATAGTCATTAAGTGCTTGGAACAGTAATTCAAGACCTACGATGACCTTGTCCATAGATGCGTTCAAATGCCTTAGAGTATGAACGTTAGTAATTGACGACTCTAGGACACTAGTTGAATCTGACCCATGTGACCTAACCCTAGATGTTTCACCCACTTTGATTTGGTTTTCATAGACATGCACTTGGTCAATGCCTTTATCAGTAGTCACTTCCAAAAGAGATTCAAACTCATATTCATTAGAATCAGTGCTACATGGCGAGAGATTATAGAACTCTCCCACAATGATAGGGACATAGTCTCCTTGATCCTCTGGATTCTTACACAAATACTCAACATGACATGATTGACTAGATTCTCCCTTTTCTAAATGATATTTGAGTTGCTTAGTATTTTCCTTAGAAGAATCACTAGTATCATCCACAATGCTAACACATGGCACAAAGTCATCTAGCTCAGTAAAGAATTTAGTGAGATCATAAGGGATAGGATAAGGATAGGAATCCTCATCATCAGATTCTTCCTCCTTAGTATCTGACTCAGCTTGTGACTTAGTTTTAGATGAACTCTCAAGTTTGGGGATGAATTTATTTAATCTCAAATGGAAAGGGACTTTTTAAACCCTAGGCCGGTTGTATCACTATTGCTTCAAGCCCTTCCTTTGATAGGATCAATTAGGCCATTTTTATTGCACCCAATAGGGCTAGTTCCCATGTAACCAAAATGTTTCATAAGCTTAAGACCAAGTCCATATTTCTTAGGAGTGATTTCTCAAGCTTGTTCTATTAGGTCCACTGGAGCCTCTTCTTTGTAAAGCCATGCAACAATAGCTCTATTTTCACTTTCATCTTCTAAGGGAACTGTAGCCTTGACAAAAGAGCCATTAAACTTGGTCTGAGGTGTCAACACAAATGGCTTCTTTACTTTGGAGGGTCTCCCATAATGTCAAGGAGACTCTGGGAGAGATGTCAATGAAAACACTAGTTCAATGTGGTACTCTCGCATACTAGCTTCTTTTAGTTTTAATGACTGCTCAATTTGTTTCATCTTATTGTTGTGATAATCAGTAGACTCATGGTTAGCAGGGACGAAAGTTTCAACAGCTTTGAGCATATTGCAGGTGTAGCTAGTAGTGGCAGGAATAGTAACTTCAGAACCATGAAATGGGAACTTGATGCATTAATGGTATGTGGATGGCACAATGTGCATCTCATGTATCCATGGCCATCCCAACAGAATTTTGTAGGCTAAGGGAATGTCAAGCACCTGACAGGTGAAATCCCTTTTGACAGGACTGACGTGAATTGGTAAAACCACTAGACTTAATGAATTTCATTCCACGTCATCTTATGCTTTGATAGTGACCTTTCATCGAGGATCAATAGAGTCCTCAAAATAATTCAATTGTCTAAGCAGAGCAGCAAAGACAATATTTAGGTCAGCACCGTTATCAATGAGTACCTGACAAACACGTGTCTGGTGGATCATAACCTCAATGTGTAGAGGTTGATTGTGTGGGTGATTCAGTGAGTTGTCATCCTCCTCAAAGAAGGTCAAAAGATATGGTGAGTTTAGGTGACCTACCATGGATTGGAATCTCTCAAGACCTAGATCTTGAGGAACATTTTCCTCAGTGAGGGCTTTGTCTAAAATCTGCCTGTGAGCAGGTGAGATTTTAAGCAGCTCAAAGATGGAAATTTGAGCATTAGTTCATTTTAGCTGATCGAGAACACTATAACTGGTTGCGGTCAAGTTTGTTGTGGGTTTTGCACCTTTATCGGATGGACCAACAAGGGCTTTGTCTTTGTGTTGTTCAGGATTTGAAGTAGGAGGCGCAGGGCCTTTGAGCACCAACTTGGCACGAGAGTGAGTAACAGTGTTAGCATAGTGTTGTGAAGGCATATTATCCATTTTAGCAGAAATAGGGCTCCTTAAGACAAATGGTGTCTTGGGTTTTTCGTTCTCTTGCTTGCCCTTTATGGTAATAACATCACAGTATTCATAATCGACAGGTTCAACCATGTGAATGACATTGTCATCATTGGAATATTTATAGTTGACCTTATTGTAGGGTTCTAGTTTCGAAGTCTCTCCTTTCTCATAAGCTAGGAAAGGTTCTTTGAACGCCTTGTGATCTGAATTTTTGTTATCTCCATCTACCACAAGATCACCAGCATCAATCATGTCCTAGACTTTATGACACAAGTTTATACAGTTGCTAGTTTTGTGTCCCTTGTTTTGGTGATACTCACAAAATGAGGTCTCATTCCACCATTGTGAACGAGATTATGGATCATAGGAACGAGGGTTGTCCATTGGTGAAATAAGTTTATGTTGTAGCAATGTTTTGTAAACCACATCTAAAGGTTCTCCCAAGGGTGTATACTCTCACTTGGGATGTGTTGTCCAAGAGTTTCTCAGTTTGTTTCCAGACACCTTATTGTTAGGAGGAGGTTTCTCATCATTTTTGGCCACTTTGAGGCCATCTGTGAGATTAAATACAGCTTTAGCAGGTTTGGGTGTGACATTGTCAACAACTCGATCATGGAAAATTTCTCGGTTCTTATTGACATGTTTGGTTTTATCCCTTTTGGAAGTGGAACCTTGCTTTGCATCTCTCTGAAGAGTGAGTTCACCTTTCTTAACCATAAATTCTTCAATACATATAGCCTGTGTAATCATGTCTTCAAAGGTACGTGGACCTTGTAATTAGACTTTATACCCAAAATCAAGTAAGAGGTTATTAGTGAAAATGTCAAGCTTCTCCGTTTCTGGGATTTTACGAGAATACTTAGTGTATAGTTGTCTCCACCTTTGGAGGAAAGTGAGAAAAGGCTCACCAACTTTTTGTTTAAGGTTGCATAGATCTCGAATATTGACAGGGTGTTGTATGTTATGAGAATATTGTTGAACAAATGAATTGGCAATTTTGTCAAATGTCTTGATACTAGGAGGTAAATGTGAGAACCACTCCAAAGCTTGACCACCTAGGCTTCTAGGGAATAAACGCATGAGGTAGGTTTGATCATGTATAAACTCCATAGAAAAAGCACCAAATTCCCGCAAGTGATCTTGGGGATCAGTAGTACCAAAGTACTTATCATATTTGGGTAGCTCTATGCCTCATGGGAAAGGAAACATGTTTATGCTTTTGTCAAATGGAAATGAACAAAGAGCATCCAATGTGTATGTCTTTGTGGGTTTCTCTTTCTCGTGCATCATCTGAGCCAATTGTTCTTGCATAATTTTCAATTGTTTTTGGAGTTTAAAAGTCTCAGTTTCTTATTCAGGCGTGATAATGGTTTTCACATTGAAATGTGAAGGTAACTTTTCTCCTTCTTGGGCAAGTTTGAGAAAGTACTTTTCTTTCTCTTCGTTAATTAAGATTCCCATGACCTTTTGGAAGTTTTTGTCTCTTTGGCATTTTGCTATGTGCTCGGGTAGTATTTCCACCTCTTCCTGTTCCTCATCATCATCATAGTCTTTCTCTTTCTCTTTGTCATTCCTAGGTGGTTCTTGATGTCGACTATGACTACCATGTTTAGGTTCACAATTAGTCATTATAAGAACATGTTTAGTTTTTGTATGTTGTGTTTCAAAAGGTTCTCCAGAGAAAGGATCATACATCATGTTTGGGAATGTAGGACCTCTACCTGTCTCAATATTACAAATCCTAGCACGACCACATCTAAGGTTATGGGGATAAAACACATTGCCGCTTCTGGTTGTGACAGTCATAGACAAGGACAAGAAGCTAGAACCTGGACAAGGACTACACTAAGACTGAGTCTCAAAAAGGACAAGATAATAGTATGAATGTTGTTCACTAAGGCACAAATGGTCTGATTTAAAGGCTAGAATAGCTAGAGATTATGACCAATGCAACACAAAGTATGACAAGCATTAAGACAAGGACTAGGAAATACTTATGAGACGAGACTAGTCAAAGTACAAGACACAAGTCTTTGGCTAAGAGAAGTGTCACTATTTTAAGATTGTTTGTAGACAGAGAGTGATAAACAGACGCAAAAAAGGATAGTGTGCAAGCCACAAATAGCTAAAATAGACCCAAATTGGTAATACTAACACGAAGTCTCACACGAGAAACCTTTATAGGCCATGCAAAGAAGTTTTATAGGCTTCATGAAGAAGTTTTCTAGATCACACGAAAGTCAATAATAGTGTTTTAATTTCGCGCGAAGAAGTTCACAGGGTCACGTAAAGGCTGACGATAGAGGTTTAATTTCGCGTGAGAGAAAAATGATTTTGCGTGAGGACCAGATGATTTTGCATGAGAACCAAATGATTTCACATGAGAATGTAGACCAATTTTAGAATAGTGACTAATTTTGGCAAATTTGATGTTTTTAGTAAGCAAGCAGATAAACAAGCACGTAGAACAGCAAGCAGGTCATATCAAGCATGTCTGAAAACAATGAGCATGGGCAAAAGCAACCTTGCGCATGAACAATCAAGTGACTTAGTTTGTGCTAATCCCTAGGAGAGCTATTTTTGTATGTTTTCAAAGAGTTTTGCAATCATTGCACACATTCCTAGAAAATAAAAGTTGGTCTCTCTAAGGTTTTTAGTAATGTTTTGAGTCTATAACTTTTATGACTCATAGGGGTGACCTCCAATCTTGGCACACTGAGGTTTTAACACAGTTTGAGAACTTAATCTTCAAGAGCTACTAGGGAGATCCGACAACCCACAATGAACCACACCCATGGAGATTTCTTCCACAAAGACATTTATATAGCGATTGTCACTACCACATCAAAAATGGCTATTATTGCTCGAGGTTTTGTCAACGTAGTTTGCCCTGTAGAGGGATTGTCTATTACGATTAACCCTCTCTAAAGGTGACCAACTCACAATAGTGTACCACAAGGGGATTTAGCTTCCAAATTCAAGGTTTTGACACCTTTTCACTTTTAACTCAATCAAAGCAGACAGATTAATCTGACACGCTAAACTAAGAGTATCTCTTAAAGATCTATGATATCAACTCCCAATGATCTATCAACCTCTCTGGAGAAAGGATGGCTCAATCAACAAGTTGATGATTCATCTATCTACAAGATGCTCAAAGTATCCTCCCTAGCTACAAGGAATCTGTCATAGAGAGGAGTTTCACTAGGAACCCACTCTCTCAAGATCCACTTATAGTGTTCATGGGGGTCTAATTACTATGTGTGTATAGATGTTAATTCCTAAAAGAAAATCTATCCAAAAGCAATCAAAGAGCACAAGGTGGTACACTTAACACTTTAACTAATGCGAGGTGAGTCCAAAGATGTGAAACATTTAACCCCTCACACAAGCCAACAAGAGTCCACAACTTAGAAACTAGTGAGTTCTAGAAAGCACAAAAGGGTTGCCTAGTGAAGCATTTAATGCTTCTTTCCTGTAGACCCCTCCCCTTTAATGTGGTGCTAAAACCATAGGGTGGAATGAGGGGCCGACGAATTAGAGAGTCCAATAACCCAAGATAGCTAATTAGATATATCACTAGTAACTAAGCCTGCTAGATGAAAACTAATGGAGATCACAACCTAATATCAAATTATGCATGTGTTATAAAATGAGAACATGGAAGGAAACACACACAAGCCAGACATGAGAGATGTTTGTTTTAGATCCAAATGAAGTGTTATCCGCAGAGGAAGGTTACTTGGTGATCCTCGCAACGCGCTTAGTAGATTTTACTTGATTGTTAACAATTCTATCACCCTTTTCCAATTGTCCCGCAAACCGTTGTTATGTTGTTCTAAAAAATTAGAAAACACAGAAAAACTAGAAACAGTGAGTAGTTAGCGAAAAAATCAAAAAATACAAAAATCAATGCAAAAAAAAAAAGAAGCCTGTCAGCAGAGTCTTGTGCGAAATTCCTGACAAAGTTGCGCGAAATTATTTTGAGCTAGTGCAAAGAAGTTTTATGGCTTGCATGAAGAAACAAGTTTCACGTGAAGTTTTATGCATGCAGGAACTTTCTCACGCGATACAGAGAGAATCTTTGCACGAAGATTCTAGATCCTCGCACAAAAATGAAAAATTTTGTGTGAAGATTCTCGAATCTGTACAAAATAGTACGGATAGAAAACATAGAAATGATTAAAAAATGCAGAAAGAGGCCAAAAAAAGTTGATTTTCTTGGCCCTACGGTGGGCACCAGAAATGTATGTGTGAATATGCGGCCTCTGCTAACATACACACTAAAACATGGTCCTTATTTGCGGATTCATCTCGGAATGAACATTGGATTGTTCATCCAAAAATCAACTGGCAAGGCGACCTGTTGCCTTCTATCTAAAGGGATTTTGCTTGTTAGATATCCTCAGATTTGAGGTGTTAAACAACCAGACCCTCTAAGAATCAAGGATTTAAGAAATGAAATTAATATATATGATTATATAGATTAATCTAGAATGAGAAATGCATTCTAATCTAAGAACGAGTAAAGGAAACTAGATTAATCATATGCATATTATGTTAAATGAAATTAAGCTAAGAAGGCAAGATGTATACAAAATATGAGCAAATGTGAGTATGAATTCTAGCAGCAATTTGATGCAAATTCCCAAATTCATCCTCCAAAATGAAGAGATGAGGATCTCTTAAATAGATTTTTTTGGAATCCATCAACAGTTGAGACTGATTTCAATCAACGGTCAAGATTAAAGGTGAAGTTCAGTCATAAAGGAAGATTCCCAAATTAAAGGGAGTTAACTGATTTAATTTGAGTAGAATAAGGAGTTAAATGATTTATTCCCTTTTTCATCAACAGTGAACTAGGAATTTCCCTTTTTTGAACTGGAGAAAGATTTTGGTGAGATATTTAATTTAATAAAATGAGATATGTTCTCATAATAAGCTTTTTCATTTAATTAAATAATTCTATTTAATTAATTAGAGGCACTTTTCTTATTTAATTAAATAACTTCATTTAATTTATTAGGAATGACCTCCCATTTAATTAAATAAATTTGTTTAATTAATTTAGAAGTAAGTTCTCCATTTAATTAAATAATTTCATTTAATTAATTAATTAAAAATAGGCATATTTATTAAATTAAATAAATTTAATTCCATAGTACATTAGCCTAAGGATATAATTTAATTTAATAAAGTATAAATACTTTAAATTAAATTATAATTAAATCAAGTAGGTTTAATGCGACTAATATGAGTACATACTATAGGAATTAAATAAGAAATATGATGAATGCAGATTAGGGACTTTTGCATCTAACAATTAACTCAAGTAGCGAGTAGCAAAATAAGAATTGCCTAGTGAAATAGGACTTAGGATTGATCTGAAATAGACCAGAATTGGTATCATGGCAATGAGCCAATTTTGGGGTATTACAGTAGTCACCTTGGCAAGTCTGTAAAGTCTTCCTGTCTGGAACTTGTGCAAAATTTTCTCTCCTTTTGATGGGTATGGTGTGTATCTAGTCTACCTCATCTTCCTTTTCAATAGAGTTATCATCACCATAGAAAGTATACAAATCAGAAATATTAAACACAAGATATATATCAAGACCACTTGGGAGCTCTACCTCATAAGCATTATCATTAATCTTCTTCAAAATCTTGCAGGGACCAATTTTCTTATATTTCAATTTATGATACATCCTAGTAGGAAACCTCTCCTTTATGGGATAGACCATCACTAAATCCCCTGCATTAAAAACTTGATACCTTCGAGTAGCATCTATAGAAGCTTTGTACCACTCATTGTTGTCCTAAAACTTTTTTCTTACATCTACCTACAACTAGTAGAGCTACTCTGCAAAGGCTTTTCCATCATCATTGACTTGGTCACCCAGAGGAAGTTGCACCAAATTGAGAACACTCTAAGGGTTATGTGCATAAAAAGCTTGAAATGGCGACTTACCAATTGATCTGTTCATTGAGCTATTACAAGAAAATTCTCTTGAGGCAATGACAAATCCCATTATTTGGGGTTCTCCCCAACAATACATTGCAATAGATTACCCAAACTTCAATTGACAACTTCTATTTGTCCATCATTTTGTGGATGGTAAGCACTACTAAACTGTAATTTTGTTCCCATTTTCTTCCATAATGTCCTCTAGAAATGACTCAAGAAATTAGTATCTTAGTCAAAGGAAATCATTTTTTTAACCCCATGCAATTTGACTATTTTATAAAAGAATAACTCGACCACCCTAGTAGCATCACTATTTTTTTTACAAGCAATGAAATGAACCATTTTTTAGAATATGTCCACAACTACAAAGATAGAGTCATTACCACATTGTGTATGTGGAAATCCCGATACAAAATCCATAATCAAGTCCACCCACAGTTTGACTGGTATTGGTAATGGCATGTACAATCTAGTGTTCTGGGAGTGCCCTTTGGCTACTTGACAAACTAAACACCTCTCTACAAACCTGGTGATATCTCGCTTCATCTTTGGCCAATAATACTTATCTGCCACCATAGCTATTGTTTTATCCTTCCCAAAATGCCCAGCCATACCACTACTATGAAATTGTCAAATAACATTTTCTTGCATTGAGCCTATAGGAACACATAGTTGCTTCCCCTTGAATAAGTAACCATCTTGCATCAGATAATCACCTTGAATAGTATTTGCATGTCTAGATATTGGATTCTTTAATTGATCAACAACTTCTCAAAAGTCACTATTAGATTCATAAAAGCCTTTGATTGCATCAAAGCTAATCACCTCTATTTCCATGATTGTCAAAAGAACAACTTGCCTACTCAAGGCATCTATAACTTCATAATGTTTCCCTGATTTATGCTTCAAAGCAAAGGTAAACCCCTATAGGAAAGAAACCCACTTTGCATGTCTAGTGTTCAACTTCTTTTGTGTGTTCAAGTATTTCAAGGAAATATGATCTATAAACAACACAAATTCTTTGGCTACTAGATAATGCTTTTAGTGCCTCAAGGTTTGCACAATTGCATAGAATTCTATATCATATGTAGAATATTTGGTCCATGAAAACTCTCGACCCTTAGTGCAATCTGTCACAGGTGCTACAATGCTGCTAAAATTATGAATGAACTTTCTATAGAAAGTAGCCAAGCCATGGAAACTTTTTGCCCTGGTGATACTTTGTGGACTATGCCATTCAAGAATGGCTCAAACTTTCTCTGGATCCATCTTAACACCATCTACAAAAATGAAAAATCCTAGAAAAACCAAGCTTTTGTGCATGAACCTACGCTTCTTCAAATTAGCATAGAGCTTTTCTCCTCTCAATACCCCCAATATGATCCTCAAGTGTTGCAAATGTTTGTCCCTTGCCTTACTAAAAATTAGTATATCATCAAAATAAACTACTACAAACTTACCAATTTAGGGATGCAACACAATGTTCATGAGTCTTATAAAAGTACTAGGTGCGTTGGATAACCCAAAAGGCATAACCTTCTGTTCGTATAAACCATCCCTAGTTTTGAAAGTTGTTTTCCATTCATCCCCCTCTTAGATGTAGATTTTATGATACCCACTTTGTAGATCAATATTAGAGAAATACTTTGCTCTAGCAAGAACATCCAACATGTCATCCAATCGTGGGATAGGAAAATGATACCTAATGGTTATCATATTGATGGATCAACTATCTGTGCACATCCTCCATGTTCCATCTTTCTTTCCAGTTAATAATGTTGGGATGGCATAGGGGCTCATGCTTTCTTGTACCAACCCCTTTTGTATTAGCTCAGTCACCTATTTGTCCAATTCTGCATGTTGTGTCAAATTCATTCTATATGTCGCTTGATTGGGGAGACTTGCTCCTGGAATAAGATCAATATGATGTTGGATATCTCATTTTGGGGGAATTTCATCAAGTAGCTCCTCTTGAATGATATCTAAATATTCTTCCAACACTGCAACTACTTTTGGTGGTATAGCCAAGTCTTCTTCTTTTCCCTTTTGTACTACTAGTGCATAACAACACACTGTCACTTTTATCTCCTTGACAAGTTCCTTTTTAGATAGCATACTTTTAGTTTTTCCATCACCCTTGATAGGTAATAAGACTACCTTAGATCCATTCTTCTAGAAGGTGTAATTATTCTTTTCTCCATTATGAATAACCTTTCTATCATACTGCTAGGGACAATCCAAGAGGACATGGCATGCATCCATTGGAATCACATCACACCATATAGCTCATCCTTGTAGACTTTCCCTATGGGAGATTTAATGAGGCATCTCTTATCTTCTATGACTTCACTTCCCTTTTTAAATCATGCAATCTAATAAGGGCGAGGGTGCTTCTCATACTAGAGATTTAGTTTATCTACCATTTCTTTAGAAACCATGTTCTCACAACTACCTCCATCAATAATTACTTGGCATAGCTTTCCCTTTGAGGTGCACCTTGTCCAAAATATGTTGGTCCTAATCCATGAATCATCAATGCCTTTCTCCTCTACATCCTCCTTGTCTGGAATAATCATTGTCCTTCTCATCATGAGACTTTCTCCCATATCTGGAGATACTTCTTGTTTAGATTCATTGTTAGCCTAGGCTAGGTTCACTCTAGATGGCCCTCCTTGATGTCTATCTTGCATGTTGAAATTGGAACACTCAAAAGCCATGTGGCCTTCTTCTTTGCACCTAAAAAAAATGAAAGGCCTTCTCTGGTTTTCCTAGCCTCTTCTACTTCCATAGCCTCGACCTTGTTGAAACCCCCTTCCTCTTTCTTGATTTGAAGGATCCTATCTAGCATCTATATTTCTTTTAGAACCTTGAAAACTCTCTCCTCGGCCCATTATTAGAACCTCCCTGAAATGAAGTTGAGGTGCCCCTTCGACCACCTCTATTCCTCTAGTTATACTACCTATTCTACTTTTCTTTAGCCTTTAGAGCTAATCGGTAGGCTTCCTCCATATTGTTAACATGATGCATGCTTAGTTCATCTTGAATAGAGAATTTCAAGCCATTCACATATCTAGAAGCCATCTGCTCATTATTTTCTTGATGCTCTATGTGCATGGATAGCTTATAAAACTCATTCGTATAGTCTTGCACTAAAGACAAGTTTTGCTTCAAATTTTGGAATCTGTGAAGGAGAGTTTGTGAATAATCCATGGGTAATAATTTTTCTCTTAGCTTTTTCTCCATCTTGGTCCATGTCTTAATCTTCTCCTTGTCATTTCTAACTTGTTTCTTTTGGAGGTGATCCCACCATATCATTGCATGTCCTTTTAGTTTTCTGCATGCAAACTTTATCTTCTTTTCTTCTGTCATAGGCTTTCATTCAAAAAACTTTCCCATCTCGTTCAGCCAGTCTATTAGTTCTTCTGGCTTAAGACTACCAATATAGTCTAAAACACAAATCTTTATTGCTTCACTACTTCCTTCTAAAGCCCTTAGAACTCTATCTTTGTAGCTCATTTCTCATAGTCTTTCATCTACATTTTCACCCTCTTCATCAGATTCATTTCCTCTTAGTATTCCCTAATTATTTGGTCTCTCATTGAGTCATTCAATTTCCCTTTGCATATTTAGTACCAATCTTTGCATTGATGTGACACCTCCTCTTCCTCTTCCAAATGATGCAACCCCAATTTTATTAAAGAATAATACAAAATTTGACACAATACAAATGTTTCATAATATAATAACTTTTCATCAAAAACTCTCAACTCTACTTTGCCTCTAAAATGAAAACAAACATCTACTTATCACAATTCTGAAAATTACCATATTTGGCAAATTTTTGGTAAAATAGAAATTTCCATTTTTGGTAATTTTTAAAACTCATCCTATGAATCCATATTTTTTCCTAGGAAAAGTCCCCAGCTAAGGCAAGAAGAATTTCTAACTAATCAATGAAACCAAAGATATGATTTCGGATTTATTACAAAAACAAAATTCTAAAAAAAATTGGGAGGTTAAGATGAGTTTTTAGGCTCCTGAAAAAAGTCAAAATGACCACCTATCAAGGTGAGGTCCATTGAAAATCCAAATAACTCCTTCTAGTGCAACTACCTATAAAATTTCAGCCAAAACCCACATCTGAGTCAAAAGTTATGACCCTCGAAAGTAAATCTCGACCAAAACCTACATCTAAGTCAACAGTCTTGACCCTCGGATGCCCCTGCATCATAATGTTATAAATGTATATATATGTGTGTGTGTGTGTGTGTGTGTGTGTGTGTGTGTGTGTGTGTGTGTGTGTGCATGCATGTATACACACACACACACACACACAAATGTACATGATATGTATATGTATATATATATCATGTACATATATGCATATATATACATGGCATATATGCACATACATAATATATATGTACATATATACAAAAGAACATATATAAATTGAAGCAAAAAACATATAAAATATAACTAAAGCCATACAAAAATAAACAAAAAATGTATAAAACCATACCTTTTATGAAGGTCAATAATTTCATATGCCCTTTCTCTTCTTGCACATCTAATTAAAAGTAATCACCACAGTCAAAAATGACAATGTGGGGTTGGGTAGGGTCATTATCAATCTTTCCCCCTTTTTATAGTTTTGATTGAAACTATATTAAGTAGTTTCAATCAAAACTACTTATTATAGTTTTGATTGAAAGTAGAGAGCCTGACTACGAGTTTAATAAACCATGGTCAGGTTCTTTATTCTAATCAAAACTACCTTAAAATTTGTGATCAAAACTTTTAAGGTAGTTTTGATTGGAACTAAAAATCATTAATAGTTTCTATGACAATTTTTTACTTTGTTTGTTTCGATAGAAACTAATTAGTTTCTATCGAAACTTTGATGTGAAATTTTTGTGGTCACATGATTTTGGAGGATTTTCTTCCTCCAAAAAAGTGTAACACACTATTGTCAGTTCACCTAATACAAATAAAGGATAATCTCTACACATAAGAGTGAATTGAGGACACTTGCCAAGATAGAAGTTCAAATGAAGTTGATGCAACAATCAAAGACCTACTTGAGAAGAATCTCACTCTTCATGATGAAGTCAAAAAATTGAAAAGAGAGCAAGAAATTCAGTCAATAAGAATGTGTCAAAACATGGAACATAAGGACCAAGCCAAAGAAGAGAAGAGATTGCTAACTAAAAGGATAGAAGAAAAGGACAATGAAATACAACAACTCTCTCTTTAGCAAGTATATTTGATTGATCAACTCAATGATACAAATCAAGAGCTCATAAACTTGAGGACATAGAATGAAACATTATAGAATGATCTTAGCATTAAAAAAAATAAAATAAGAGGATGATGAAATCTCAAGAAAGAATGAATCAATTGAATGAGAAAAATCAATTTAGGCACAAAAGAAAATTTGGATTAGGATACACAGAATAAGTTGAATCATCTCAGCAAGGAGCTCAAAAGAATAAAAGGCCTACTTGAAATCATTGTGGAAAGGTAGGGCATATATCAAACAAGTATTGGAGCAATGGTAAATAAAAGTTTAATGGAAAGTGTTACAATTGTAACAAGCATGGACATAGAGATCAAGTGAATGCACAGAGAAATCTAAGTTTGAAAGAAAGTGTTTCAATTGCAACAAACAAGGGCACAAATCTTTAGAATGCAAGACCAAGAAATGGAACCTAGCTAAGAAAATTAACAAAGCCATATTTGGTTGGGATTACAACACATGGTATAGATGTCACTACTATGGTGAGTATGGGCACATTGGAGAAAATTTCTTAAAGCATCACATGAGGAAGAGAGATACTACAAAGAGAGGTTTTGTATGTACAAAACTTGGACATCTTTCCAAGAACTATATGAACCAAGGAAGAGTTGAAAATGAAAAAAAAAAGTAAAGGCTAATAATATTTGAAGTCAAATGAGATTGTAATGGATAAGGAAATATCACGAGGATTCAAGTCAGAGTCATAAAATTGTTGACACCCAAGTCAATGAGTTAGGTGACTCAACCATTTCAAAGTAGTTATCACTGGAGATTATTCATATTGTGATTAGGAGAAGACATCTCATAGTAATTCTAGTTAGAAACAAATATATCCAAATTAATATTTTAGATGCATTAGGATCATTGACTTGGATGACAATTATAGTGATGTCTTAGACCTTACTAAGCAAGGTCAGGTTGCAAGACCTTACTGGGAGACTTTACCAAGTTGGAGACTCTACCAAGTTGAAGATTCTACTGAGTTGGAGAGTCTACCAAGTTAAAGTATCAATCAACTTGAATTTTTTTTGAGCTTGACCTTACCGAAATAAAGGTATCTTCTGAGTGTTGAAGGATTTAGCCGAGTTGGATAGCTTGTCACCAAGCTACTTGAAGTAAGATGCATTAATGGTGACTCAAAAATAGAATTTGGTTTAAAGGAAGAAATTAAAGCTTATTGTCTCACCATGATTTTTCAAAGCAAAGAGTGAAGAGTATATTTGAGCCTCTGAGCAATTTCAAGTAGATTTGTAAAAGTTTATCCATGCATTATTGAGTGAAATGACACCTTCTTCCAACAACAAGGTGAAGAAAAGTTTAGAAATGTTGGTCCAAGGTGTTGAATGGGATGCCCCAATATTCAAATTGAGTCATAAAATTACGAAGGAACTTGACCCTACTAGAGCACAATCTCAAATTTCTCCTAAGGTACTCCTAATTTATGACATTCAATCATTTTATCATTGTTTAATTTAGGAATTATGAACCCTAGAGTTGAACTAGGCATACAAAGCATTATGTATGGATGGTAATTTAGAACCTGAGCATAAATATTTGAAAGCGAAGAGTTTGACTCATATCTTGGACATGTTGAGGGACTTTTATGGAAAATGGATTAGGTATATTCTCAACTAAGTCCACAACATGCAGCTATGGATTGATTATCCTATTTTGATCATGAATAAGATGATACAATGGATAATAGGGTTACCTATGACCGTCAAGGCAAAGGCTACCAAAATCCTAGGTCAGGTTGAACTAGCAAAGAAGAATCATGTCAAGTGGGATGGAAGAGGTATGAAGCTAAATAGAGCGAAAAATATGGAGAGAAAATTTAGGATCCATGTGATTGCTCACAAAATTTACAGTTCGAATAGATTGAACAACATTTCATGTGAAGATTTTGACCTAGCTTTTAAGGTGCTCAAGAACAATCTATCATTCAACCTTGTTGAGCTACAACTAAACCAACTAAGAAAAAACATGGAGAGTACCTAGGCATCAAAGACCAATCCATGTAAGTTTCAATCACTTTTGACCTTCTTATTCTTTTATGTACAAAGGATATTTCCTTCCAAATGCATTGTGGTATGGAAGAAGGATATACCTATAGTATATCATATTAATAAGTTTATAGATGATATAGGAGAAAATTATGAGAGCATCATGATTGCATACTTTGATACATTCAAGGAAAGAATTTAGAGAAAATTTAGAATTCTAAAGTAGCTAGCAAAGAATTATGATCAACACATATGCTTCCATGTGGACTGTGACAAGGTGCATGTATAGGTAGTAAAGCCAAGGGTAGCATGGGTGAAAACTACTAGATATGAGGTTAATATTAATGATACAAAAGACATAATTGAGGCTCTTGTCAAAGAGCTAGTAGACCCTAAGACATCATACTTTGGTACCTATGAAGAAGCTAAGGCTACAATTTCCTTAAAAATTAAGCTTCCTCAAGCCCTGAAGAGAGGAAGAAAGAAGGTGGAGAAGATCCTAATAGAAATAAAGAAGTCTAGCTCTTGTCTCCTACTAATATTAGGAAAGGGAAATGACTTAGAAGAAGAGGAAGGAGAAGAGGAACATGCAAAAGAAGAGCCTCCCAATAACAAGTGAAAGGTTAAAATTACAAGGCCTATGAGGTCATCTCCTTCAATGTTCACAAGAAGACCTAAAAAGTCTAGGAAGAAGCTTAAATTGCACGATGAAAATGAAGATGAAGAAGAGTAGCAAGTTGTCTTTCAGAAGACTGCCCCTACCTTGGACGAAAGACTAAAAATACTAATAGAATGAGGAGTTATGTCATATTTTAAGTCTATTAAGTATAACACTAGGAGCATAGAGAATAAGAAACAAATAGAAGAAGTCATAGTGGCTAAAATGAAAAAATGGAAGTTTCTCTGAGTGAGCTAGCTCAAGTTCTAGATTTCATACTGAAGGTAGTTACACCTATATGGGAAAATGTAGTAAATTTTGCTAGAGACGTTAGAGAAAAAAATTTGAGGAAACTTATGCCTAATCTTTCTGACAAGAAAGTGAAGGAATTATTGAAGAAGTATGAACAAAAGCTGACCTCCAAATTCAATGCATTCCTGATCTTGTCAAAGGATATTGAATTAGTTGTGAATTATAACACAATTGTATGGAAGAACATCTAAGGATTGCATAAACCTACTGAGGAGGTTGTGCAAATAGATGATGAAAAGAAAGGGGATAAGGAGAAAGATGATGTGGAGAAAGATGACGAGGAGATAGATAATGTTGATGAAGAGGATGAAGAGGATCAAGTAGCAAGTAGAGATCTTCGAGATATTTAGAGTATTCAAGACTTAGATCTAGAGAATATAGCAAGAGATGTAATGACCTCTCTCCCACTCTCTCTAAGAAAATCCTTACTATCATCCAGCTCAGAGAAGGTTGCTACCAAGTCAATTGAGGTAAACATTATTCCACCAAGCACCCAATTGATTGTTGGAGCAATTCTACCAAGTAGTAGGCTCCACTCCTCAAAGTAGGCAAAACATAGTCTCAATAAGGAATAGTAAGTACTACTATTATAACTGTTATTTCCCCATTAAGAAATTTTGTTTCTACTATTACAAGTTTAATGATAGTTGAGGTTAAGCGTTAACTAAGCATTGAGGTTTTGAATAATGGAAATAAAATTGTTCCTTCTACTATTCAAAAAGAAAAGGGTAAAGAGGTAAAAGCCTCAAATGAAGATATTGATTTAGAGGAGGATATAGTTATTCCAAACTGGGATGCCTCTAATCTCATTCCTGTAGAGATGGATACCCTTAGAGAGCTCTGGAAGAAAAGAGATAAACAACAGAAGCTTAGAGAAGGAAAGAAGAAAAAAAAATCATGTTCTTGAAGACATTAAAGGTATATTTTTTGATGCACTAAATATAGAGGTTGATGAGAAGCAACCAATTTTGGATCAAGCTGTTGAAATTGTTCACAAGTTTAATGAAGAATTGAGTGGATAGGACAAACTTTTGTAGAGGGCAAAAAATAAATTTGAAAATAAAGTTTTGGACAAAGTGACATAGAAAATTGCCATTGATCAAGTGGTGTTGTTCACTATTCTTGCAAAAATTGAAAATTTTGTAAATAATGTTGTTTCTCTATTTGTTAAGTAATACATCTAGTTTCACCAAAGAAATAAAGAACAAGTTGTCGAAGATTGATGTTGATCTAAATGAAAGTACACACCAATGGTCACTTGACCCTAGCACCAATTCTGCACATTTTGTGAAGATCAAATACTTGACAAACTTGCAAGTAGAGTCATTAAGGAAAAAAGCTAAGATAAGGGCTACACTTGCAGACATACAAAGTATTATATTTCCTAACATGGATGCAATGAAAAATATATTGTACATACTAAAAAATTGATCCATGACAACAATTTCTCAATTGTTGATCACATGATGGAACTATCAGTTGAAGTGCAGATAGCTTTACATAATTCAAAAGTATTGCAAGAGAATTTAACAAAAACATGTCCATAATTTTGAAGGTACATAGTGATTTCCTTTCACATTTTGGTGTTACCTTGTAGATATGCATTTTTGGTGTTTGTGACAAAATCATGGGGGATATCTATATCTTAAGGAATAATAAAATGTATATATCGTAAGGAATAATAAAATAAAAGGGGCATATGTGTATTCATATGTAAATAAGATCAAGGGGGAAATGTATATCTAAGGAGAAAATATGTACAACAAAGATCCAACTTTTTTTTTGAAAACTAAAAAATAGAGTTAGGGTTTACCGAGTAGTAGCACAATAGTCAAAACTGAGTTGTAGACCCAAGCATATGGATAGGGGGAGTTTTGACTTACATTTTTGAGTATTTAGTATTTTGGTATGATAAGTGTTTTTGTCATTAATGCCAAAGGGGAAGATTGTTGACCTTATGGTCAAATCATTTTTCAGTTAGTGACTAAACACTTAATCAGTTTGATTATATTTGCTAATGAACTCTAGAGGCATAATATAGTGTATATCAAGCTCTATAGTTTCTACCAAGATTTAGAGATGGAATATAATGTATACCAAGCTTTACAGTTGCTATCAAACTACATAAGAAGAAAGCAGTGCATGACAAGCCTCACAGTGTCTATCAAGCTCATCATTGTAAACCATGCAGGAAAAAATGTTAACCAAGCTTTGTATTGTCTACTGAGCTAGTAGTGTTAACCAAGCTTATCAATGTCTGCTAAGCTAGAAGTGTTAATGAAGGAGAATGAAGGCAGTGTTGACTGAGCTACAGTGTCAAATGAGCCCTTTAGTATGTATCGAGTTCTTCAGTGTTCACCAAGTCATCAAGTGCCAACTGAGTTTAAGAACCTCCTAAGTGATCAATGTGGATTGTGTATTAATGTCAATCAAGTACCAGAGCTTGCTGAGTTGACAGTGTTTTCAAGTGTTAGAACATCACCCAAGTGGTCTTCAAAACTCAAGTTTTAGTAGTGAGATGACTTAGTGAATTAGGAAAAATTGGGTATTGTAACCAACTCTACAATGTAATGATTTGGATTGGTATATATGTAATATATCTTGTCATATCCAAGTGAGAATGTGTAATGAGTATGAGTTGTATTAGTGCAAATTAGAAGAAGGCTACAAGCAACATAAGAAAAAGAAGAGACTTATCTATCAGTGCAAGGTGATCATTATACATCAAAGAAATATCAATGAGGAAACAAAGTTCTAGATTAGAGATCTACTACTGGTTCATCCTAACATGTGTATCAGTCAAATCCTCTAACAAGGTGGACTTAACATTCTTGTACAAATCTCCTAACCAAGTGCATACTTAATTGTATTGTATAAATCCTTTCACAAGGTGAACCTAATAGTCCTTATTGCTCCTAATAGGGAAGATCAATAGAAGTGATCAATTATAAGCTTTAACAAGTTAAATTTATACTATAGTCATAAATCTTGTGGGTATCATCCCAACCCTAGTTTTACTTTCTATTTGAAAGGTTTCAAGGTTATCAAATATTGTGTCACGTGTTATAAATGTTTTATTACATCTAGTCTTTCACGCATGTAAATAGATTAGATTATATTGTGAATGTTTCATTGGTGAATTAAAGTATATGTTTTATTGGTTCATGATTCACACCCCCTCCTCTCTTGGTCACCTAGTCTATACTACATTTCCAATACTAATGAATATGGATTTCATATATTTTAAATTAGTTCTAGTATACATTTTTTGATGTCAATTGAATAAAGGTTCACTATCTGAAATAAACATCTATATTGAATGCACTTGAAAAAATAGTAAATAGGAGAATATAAATTCTAAAAAAAAGGTAAAAGCTCCATGTTCAAGTCCTTTTTGTATCAAAAAAAAGAAATTTTTAAAATTGGAAAAATATAAAATAAGTTACATGCATAAAAATTATTGTATCTCAAATTTAGAGTCAAGTTATGTAATGACTACCCCTAGTTTAGTTTATCTTTCTTGTAGGCTTCCAAGAGTAAGCCTAAGTCTAGGGGGAGTGGATGTAATGCCTAGCTACCCCTATTTGATTTTTTTAATTTGTTCTGACTAGATTCTTTCAGGCTTGTTCTATGATTATGTTTGATGATGATATATATGTCCATGTATTGACTTTCAGTTATTGAAAGATGTCAGTTAGACAAATGATTTTTATGGTCTCTATGGATACTTATCCCATACTCTCATGTGGATAGTGTGCATCTATGTTTCCTTTATGTTTGACATTTCTAATGTGCTTGAGGAAGAGAGTCATAGTCACTTGCTAGTTGGGATCTACACAATGTACCACTTCCTGCCATTGCCTATTTAGTTTAAAATATTATATTTGTACATGCATGGATCTTATGTAGATTGTAGGTACTGGGTATCGACTTCGCTGAATTGCCAATATGAGTGTACCTTATCATAATATTTCAATGGTATAAGTGGAGAGATAACTCATGAGTCCAAATCCTAAACCCTACACCAATTGTCCTAGAAAATAGGACAAGTACCTGAGTTAGTGTCACCTTTTTGAATTCGTTAATTGACATGAATTCATGATTTTAACCCTAGTATTTATATTGTCCTTTGTCATTAGTTGAGTTATCATTTTTGGTTTTGTGAGTATTTGATAATTTTCTATTATAATTAAATCAAATTAAAAGATAATTTAATGATTTAATTTAATGGAAATTTTATTAAGGAAATTCAATATTTAATTAATTGAGAAATTAATTAAATAAAAGAATTAAATTTAAGAGATTTCATTAAAGTTCTAACTTAGGTGTATTTATATTTATTTAATTTAATAATTATTATCTAAGAGTTTTATTTTTAATAATAAACTCTAAATAATATTATTAATTGAATTAATAAACATATTATTAAAGCATCTCATGATTTAATAAGAGATAGAAAACATGTAATTTAATTTAAAAAAAAAAATTAGATTGCATAAAGCTTATTCAGGAACTTAAAATATAATAAATTAATAAAAAAGATAAAGCAAATAAATTTAATAGAGATATTTTAAATTGCAAAATGCATGCATAAAAATATAAAATGATAATTAAATATTAAAAGAGGGGGATCATTGAGTTCCCTCTGGGTTTTGTTTGTGTGCTTCAAGTGTGTTGGCTCCTGATTTAGTAGTTGTACAAACAACCGAGAAACTAGACAAATGCATCTAAGGCTAGCAAATTCCCATGATCAATGCACCTGACTAGAGTCTTGGACCAACTTTAATGCATAACTCCTTCTTCACTTTAGGCTTTGCAAGACCTAGGTGTGTTAACCTTGAGGTTGTGAGATATGGTATCAGTGCATCTAAAACATAAATCTGAACCTAATTATTGTAGATGAAAACCCCTTATATCTCCTAATAACTCATGCAATAACATAGATATATAGTACCTAAATGCAAATCTGTGAATCACATAAGTTGAGTGAGGGTTAATCCTTTAAGTCCTTCAACATGAAAGGGTAAAACAAGTTTGATTAATAATGTTGATTTTAGCAAACCCCTAACATGTAGCAATAAGACCTAATGATCTTGTAACCAATCAGTGCCTTATCTATTGGGAAATTCCATGAATTAATTACAAACATATGAATATCTGGGACATATTTGTATCTTTAGATATCTGATCTATCTATTTAACTTGTAAATTGACACCTATGCTCAATCTAAACCTCATTCTTACATGATATCCCCATCAGTAAACTTACAACCCTATTGATTTCCTTGAAGCATTTACATAATCCTTAGAGTTATAGGCAACAATGAAATAGCATACAGCCTAAAGGGATTGTAACTACAACCTAAGTTCTATGTCAAAGATTATAAAACATTGAAGATCACTGATAAAGGAGACAAGATTCAACTGAAACTCAACTCTTTGTATTATTTCCTTGAAATTATATAGTCATATGCATGAAATGAAAAACATGAAACAACCTAACAGATCTAAACTATCTGTATTAATCTTCTTAATGTTGTTCATACAAGAGAGAATATACTAAAAGAAATGGTGTCTCAGTATTGGGAATGCATCAAGACTGGAACCAAAAAACTTGGTATCACAGTAGTGTCCAAATTTTTCTCCAAAAGACTGGAACAATGAATGGTCAAACAGTGAAGAATTGGAACCCTGCTACTATTACCCAGAGAAAACTGCCAACAACCTACAATGAAAGAAAGATAGAAAGATATAGAAGAAGATGAATTCCTGAATTTGATCTATGCCTAACATGTGTCCACTTGGAATTCAATCTTTTGCAACTGAATTATCTCTTTCTTCCTTCTCCCATTTTGATCTGATTTGGTTTCATCATTTTTGCAACTGATTTGAAAATATCTTTTGTTCAATGATGAAAACTTGTTGATTCATCAAAATATCTAAAAGCTTCATGAAAATGCTAGTGAAATTGATTTTTATTGAGTGAATGTGATCAAAATTCAACCCAAACTAAATTTTCATTGCCTTTTATTGATATTTAGGTCATTACCATGTCAAAAAAATAGTTATGATCTTCGTCACTTGAATATAGTTGCATGTTGGGAACCTGATAGAAATCCTTGAATAACTCTAACAGACTACTTTCTATGCAAAATATAACCTCAAAATCAGAAAGTTCAGATTCTCCCAATTATGGTGATATATAATATTGCATATTTTTCTTACCAAAAATGCCAAGAGGGTCGGTTTGAAAATCACCCCCCTGTTATAACTATCAAGTCCGTCTGCAACTTTGATTTTAAATTTTCAAAAATTTAAAATGTTCCAATGTTTGAACTTTAGAAAGAGGCCTTTTTTATTTAAAATGATATCACATGTTTTTTTTTAGAAAATATATTAAAATTTTTTATCTTCTCAAACACTTTATATTTTTCCCTTGCCTTCAATTTTAGGGTCAACCTTCCTTGATCGGGTGCCATGTGTTTCTTTGTGATTGGCTCATCTGTTGCCACTAGACTACCTCATCATCACCTTGGATGTAGTGCTAGGTCATCATCTCAGTGGGGCCTACTACCACTTGTTGCAATCCTACAATCTCGCATTATTTAACTTGCATGCATCTTTGAAATGCAAGATTACACTATTTGTCAGATCATGCAACATGTCATGATCTAAGTGCTTCCCACCTGAGTCTTTTCTAGAATTCCACCTAACCATGCATGGGACCCACTACCACATGGCAGAATCTCTCTTACCCACTGTCCTTATCTCGTGCGCATTGCCATCTTACGGGCATGCGCTAGCGCTCTATTGTGGCTAGGTGTCAAAATCTCATGCCATCTCCATTTGAAACTGCCATGTGATCAACGTAGATCTTTGTTTAAAATTTCCACATTTTCATCCACCTGCGCTAATGGGCCCCAATGTGTGGACTTGGCTTTCACAAAAGCCCAATGTCTTAAAGACATTAACCTTATTGCAAAGGTTTGTATTTAAAGACATAAAATGCTCCTCCCACGATGAATGTGGGATAATACTCTACTCATTACCCTGTCATTTTCCTACACATCACATTATTTTTTTTATGGTGCTCTCCTATTTTGATGTGTAGGGTCTTCTCCTATGCAGGCATCTTTAGCATTAATTGATGCTCTCCTAACATTTTTCCTTGTGTGGGCTTTAATCTTCATGGCATGATGGATTCTTTACTTGTCTAGCCATGGGTTCTTTAACATTCTATTCATAGCCAAGTATAAAAGAAAGTGAAGCTATCATTATCTTTTAAGATTTATGGAAACATGCAATACATATAGCATCTCCAGTCCTCTTAATGCATTTTCACTGCTCTATTTCATGCGTGGGCCTATGACTTCTTGGCGTGGATTCTCCAAGCTTCATTCGCATGGAATACCCTATTTCAAATGTGGGTTCTTTCATTTCCCTTGTTGTGTGTGTATGGCTCTGTTCTTTTTCTCATACAACTTCTTTGCATTCTGGCATGGGGTTCTCCTCACTCATGGACAGCTCCCTTTGTAGTTTGCAACTTCGTTGTCCTAATTGCCTCCATTTTTCTTTTATGAATTGCCCCTATGATCTCCAACATGGGCCTCTTTACCTCTGCTTGTGTGGGTTACTTTTAGGCTGCAACTTCAGTTCTTGGTGTCCCCTACTTGTAAAGCCTTAACAAACTCTAAGAAAAGCACTATACATCCCTCCATCATGCTCACCAACTATGTTGCTATCACCATGGATGTTCCTATTGTTATTTCTTACTCATCTTCATCCACAACTATTAGAGCAGAAAGAAGCCTTTTTTATAATAGCATCATCTTCTCAAGCCACATGCTTTTGATTCTAGCTAATGATATTGAAGCTTGCATATCCTTTTATTTATTGAAAAAAACCTAAATAATTACCTTCAACATTTGGAATAATGACTTCTTGTGGCTTGAAAGAGCCTTGACTTGGAGGTCCTTGTATTTCATAAGAAGAAAATTTAGCTTAATTCTTTAGGTAACAATATCATCTCATATAACACACTTGAAGTAAGGCTCCATTTCCTTCCAAAATGGATTTGAACATGTGAAACTTCTTGCATTGGCAACATCTTCTATGGCTACCAAAATTTCTTGGTGATCAGGAAACCATTTTTTAAAACATTATGTCAATGATATAAGACAGAATTTTTTTACAAATTCCCAATGCCAAAATGAAGCAAGAAATGCTAGTTCTTTCAAGCCATGTCCTCTGTTAGATAAACTATCTAAAGGACTAGTAACAACTGTATCCATTAACCCTTTAAACTTGTAGTTATGATGTACTCAATGGAGAAAATAATTGGAAATATTGCAACATCATTTTGACACCTTCAAGTTGATAAAGTACTTTATAAATTTGGAGTCAATCGGGCCCCCAGAGTGGGTTCGACTAAAAAAATTTTCATTTTCGGACAACTAAACTACAACACTGACTTACAAAACACTTGACTTTGATTGGAAACAATCTGTATCACTGGTTCAACTTTTAAAACTCGGTTCACCTCTTTCTACAACTTGTCAATTTGGTGCCAAGAGGGTCCTTTGACTAGCCTTAAAAACTATCCAAAACACCTAATTGAGCTTTGGAAACTGGCACACTGAATCTCTATTCCGCACACTTGCACCCTATCAAATCTCGTATCATGAAAAATTCAAGGTCAAAAGATATTCACTGTCAAAGTTGACCTTTTAGAACTTCCTGCAAGAAAACATGTTAGAAAGCAATAAACTGGGTTCAGAATCAGCTTCAAAATCTAGGCAAATGGACACTTGGGAATACAAAAAATGGGACATTGGTTCTGTATCATGAGGATAATATGGATCTATAATTTGGGTTCATCATGAATAACAGACTGCATTTGGTGAGTGGTCAAAGTGAGCTACCCAAAATTTGACAACTGGAAACATTGACAGAAAACAATTTTTGGCAAATGGAATTGACCTAGAAAAGTGTACAAACAGATTCGTCAAGATTTGAAACTTGGCATACTTAAAATATTTTTAGAGTACAACATAGTGGTACAATCCATTCCATCTCCTTAATTAAAGATTTCAAGTTATGACATCATGAACAGGGGTACCAAACAATCTGCATTTCTTGACACTAGTAAAAAGATAGAAATTGCATTTGGAATCACGTTCTAAAACATATTGAACAGATTCATCATAAGTTGAAACTTGAAACATAACAAGTCTCTGACATCTAAAATATGATGCAAAAGGAAATTTAACATTTTGGTCAACTAGGTCAAAGTTATAACTCCTCAAACAGGGCTTGCCAAAATTATGTGCAAAGTGCATTAGCATGAAAATAGTAAACTACCAACTTTGAGGGATTCAAAACCTAGTCAAAAAAACTCAAAATGACTCAAAATATGAAACATAGGTTATTAGGTATGGACACTAGAAACTCCCAAAGTGGCAAGTCATGAAACATTTATGGGTGCAAGATATTCAATCGCAAACATAACCTCCTGTCACTATTTGACACTTGGGTAAAATGCAGATTTAACAAATGCTGAAAATCAGACTTCACCAAATGACTCAGAATGACAATTTATCTTCATGGAACACTTAGACAGGCTAAGTGCATGGTGTTAGAAACATTAAACACCTCACTGGGTTGAAAGGTATAGCCGAGTACAATGTCATTTAAAAGAATTTATGTGGCTTGATTTTCTCAATGGCTTTTGAGTCCCAATAGTGGCTCTATTTGGGGATGCATGTCCCTTGTGGGCATGGCAATGATTCAAATCTCTAGAAGAAGCAGACCATTCCCAACACTTCAAAACTCTCATGAATAACGTTATTGAAAACAAGAAACAACTACAACTACTATGTACAAGCGATGGCCTCAGGCCACCAAACCTTTTCAAAATTGTTTACCTCTATTGTATACCTGATTTTCATTTACATTCTCTTGAGGAAAACTAAATTTTTCATTCTTATTTGTTTCACCCAACACATCAGCACTTTCAATTAGCTCATTAGGCAAAACAAAACTACTACTATTATCTCCACAGTGCATATAAAAATCAGACATGCTTTCTTCACCTTGCTCGCTATGAAAATATAAATTAGTGTGATCATAACAACTAACATTAAACTGAAACTGATCACTACTAGCTGAATGATGGATTCCTTCAACTAGAAACACAAAAGCTTGGTATTCTACTTCATTGAATGAGTTGCATGAATCAGATTGTAACTCACCTTGTGCCTCTAGATATGAAGAGTATAAAATTTTGATTTCTCCTCATTTGCAACATTAGTACACCATAAATCAGACTGAATATATGTCGCATTGTCTTCATATTCCAACAAATGATTAGATCCCAAATCATAAGAATCGTCATGAAAATTCCTTCTAACAATATGCTGATCCATATCAAATTTTTCTTCAAATAGCTCACTAGAATAAACTAATTCATTACTATTTCTTTCCTTTTCATATCTGATGAAAATAAAAAGACAATGAACTAGCAATAGACCCTATCTCTACATTTTCATCCTCAAAATAGAAGTCTTCATGTGCATTGATGTACAGATTACCATCACATACACCTCCCAAACTTGACAAAGCATATTCTAAAACTATATCTTCTTCAACATCAAATTTAGGGAAAATGATTTCAAAATATGGAAATGCAAAACATGCAAAGCATAAGCACCTTTGGATAGATTATCATACCTTTCAAAATTGTGAGCTAACAAATCAAAAATCTCATCAACACTTAACAAGACTTCGTCCCTAGTTTCTTCTCCTTCGTTGTGATTATTATCCAGATGGCTTGGCACATTTACAATAGCAAACTTATTAGTAATACATTGTGATAAATCAGAATTCTGATCATACCATATATCTTCTTCCTTTGACAATACCTCAATAACTAGCATCTTAACGCAATCACATTCATCACTAGAAGAAAAACTATTATTGTTGTTACACTTTTCCTCTTCTTTATACTCATCATTACAAAAGTATGAATCCACATTATGCATATTATCAAATTGCTTATTACTATTCTCTGGTTTATAAAACTAAGACTCTTCATCTTTAACATCATTTTCAACAGACTTATTGCACCAGTTGACATTAAACTCATTAGCCTTCAAATCACTTTCAACTTCCATGATAAAATCTTGGATTTCATAAATCTTATCTAATCTTATCTTGGTTGGTTGATCCAGGGGATAAAAATTACTGAAAAGTAAAATGTCCCCAATGCTCCAAGAATCAACATCATTACAAAGTGTTCACAATTTTGACTCCAACATAACTCGAACAAGCGAAATTGGAGTTTAGGTGCAAAAATTATGACTGGTCAAAGTTTGGTGAAATCAGGACCAGAGGCCGTAAAACGGTGAAAAATTAATCATCTCAAAATATTTCAAATGAAAGAGCTCGTCAAAAGATTTTCGATGGCATTCGTTTCATCAAGAACAGAGATCGGATATAAAAGTTATGATGGTTTCAAATTCAAGTAAAAGTATGGATTTCACAAAATCATAAAGAGAGGAAAAACATTCAAATTCAAAATAAAATGGCTATTTAATTTGAATTAAAGGAATGAGATAATGGGAGTTGAACTCCTAACCATTGGCCTCCTAAAATTAAGGCCAACCAATGGGCTATTTATGGCATATGAAATACTATGGGAAGAGTTGTTATCTATCCATAACAATTCTGCCCAATCTTATTTAAATAAGGGTATTTGTTGAAAACAAACCCTTAATTTTGGTGTGAGATCATAACAAAATAATGGTAAAAGGGGTAAATTTGAAAATATGTAATCAAAAAGGGGGATTATGTTGGTTAATTGTTTTAGCCCATTTTTGGCTAAATTTGATGTATAAAATGGGGGTAGTAGGCTTTGGAAAAGCATCTAGGTGATGAGAAGGAGATTATGATCTTAGAGACTTGATGATTATTCTTGCACATTGGAGAGTAATGCTGCAATTCTGCTTTTGAAGGGAAGATCTTGAACACTTTTAATTGATTTTGGAGCAAATCAGATCAGTCCCTCTATTGGAGCAGGACCCGAAGACATAGTTCGACCCACGGACAAACTCCGTTATCAATTGTCTTTTGTCTTATGTCTCTCTACTCTCTTTCTTTTAGTCATTACCTTTTTTTGCTTTGTTCATTTAAGCATTTAAGTTGTGTTAATTTTCTAATTAATGCTTTGAAATTTAACTTTATGTAATAATGTTAAGCATTCCTCTGTAATAGTCCTATATCTTAATCAGATAAAATTTTTTATTAGAGATTTTGTTGGACTAGTATTGCAGATTTGAATGTTAACAAGATCTAGGTTGAATCAAGGTGAAGGTGATCTTGAAGAATATAATCTTGAGATTGAAAAATGAAGATCTAATCCACCATCACAGATGGAAGATAAAGGTGGTGGACAAGGTTCAAAAGACTGAAGTATCTAGAAGATTCTTCAAAATTTGTAGACAATGGTAGAAGTTTTGGTATGAGAAAGAGAAGAGAAGATTCAAAGACGTGCAGCTCAAAAGGACAAAGGAAAAAAGAAAGGCACTGATCATGATCTGCCAAAGACACCTATCTCTTCTCCTTCTCCCCCTCTTCTCCTTCTCCTACCCATTCAGAGTCTTCTAACATTTTTAAGGGTGGACATAAGCCTCGAATCAAGTTGGATGTAAAATTTGAATTGCCAAAATATTGTGGGAAGTTAAATGTTGAGAAACTAGATGACTGGATTTAGCAAGTAGAAGTCTACTATAGAGTTCAAAACCTTGTACATGATGTTGACAGAATTTAGTTAGCCACTCTTCAATTAGGTGGTGTAGCCCTAACTTGGTGGGAGAGTAGGTCTCGGGAAGAAACTTCATAGCATGGTAAGTTTAGTTTTTCTTGGTTAGAATTTGTTACTACTTTAAAGAAGCAATTCTACCCCCTAGGCCATATGCAAAAGTTAATGATGAATTGGCAACATTTTAGGCAAGGGAAAGGTCAGTCTATCTAGGATTACACCCGTGAATTTTGTAAAAAAGGCTATTTCATTAAATGTCCCATTATATACGTAGGACACTTTACTCAAGTATATAGGTGGTCTTCATTCTTACCTAAGGCATTCTATTCTCATCCTAAATCCTTGTAATTTGGATGAAGTTTTTATTAAGGCAACACATTTGGAATCAAGGGGTAAGGGCACTTTCATTGATAAGTTTGATAAAAAGCCATCTAAGTTTGAGTAAAAGTCCAAAGGGAAAGGAAAGGGTAAAATGACAGCAACAATAAAGAAAGAGGGTGAGAGACCCACATTCTCACATTGCAAGAAAGAAGGGCATGATGATTCTAAGTGCTGGAAGTTACATCTTGAAAAGAGGCCAAAGCGATTTGGTGGAAACAAAGGCAAACAAAAGACTGCTACGATAACTCAACAAGATCTTGGATCCGATTCCAAAGATGAGACAAAGATTGTTGCTACTAGGATCCAAGGTAACGAAAAAGGTATTTCTCTTTCATCAGCTACAAGTTCTTCTAGTATAAGTGCAAGTACAACTAAAGAATCTTCTCCTAAGAATGATAAGCAAAGGAATGAACTATTTCTCATCTGAGTTGTTACTAAGCATACTAGGGTTGATACACTATTTGACACAAGTTCTCAAGTTAATTTAATATCTGAAGAAGTTTTTAGAAAGCTTAATTTGACTACAACACCTCATCCGAAAGCATACCCTCTTGGATGGGTTTGAAATGATGCACAGTTACAAGTAACTAAACAATGCAAGTTAAGATTTGCTATCACTACAAACTTTGTGGATGAGGTAAAAGCTTATGGAGTCCCTTTAGATATTTGTGTTCTTGTACTTGGGAGTCCCTATTTGTATGATCGATAGGCTATCTTCTATAGGGGTGAAAATAAGTATCATTTGTTTAAATAAAATATTGAATACATTGTATGGGCACTTAAGGTTAAGACTAATTTGGCATTAGTCAATGCTGGTCAAATGAAAAGGTTAGTCAACTCTAGTAAGAACTTTGTGTTAATGCTTGTAAAAGCCAATGAAGATGAAACATCTGAGGCATTTAAGGGATGTGATCCAAAACATAAATCTGAAATGGTCAAAGTTGTTTCCACCTACGATGACTTGTTTCAGGAACCAAAAGGATTGCCTCCTAAGAGAGAGATACAACATGAGATTCAGTTGCAGCCAGAAGCACCACTTCCTAATATCGACATGTACCATTTATCAGTCTTGCAGAATGAAGAAATCAAGAAGCAAGTTTAGGAGCTCATCGAGAAAGGAGTTATCCATCCTAGTACTTCTCCTTGTGGATCTCCTATTGTGTTGGTTCCAAAGAAAGATGCGACTTGGAGAATGTACATTGACTACAGGACTTTGAACAAGATAATGGTAAAGAATAGGTACCCTCTTCCTAGAATTGATGATTTACTTGATCAATTGAAACATGAAATTTATTTCACTAAGCTAGAATTACATAGTGGATATCATTAAATAAGAATTGAAAAAAGTGATATTTGGAAAACTACATTTAAGACAAAACAGGGACTTTTTGAGTGGTTGGTCATGCCATTTGGGCTTTGCAATGCACCAGCTACATTTATGAGAGTCATGAATGATGTCTTCCATCCCTTTATTGATGATTTTGTCATAGTCTATTTCTAGATGATATTCTTGTATTTAGTAAGTCTTGGGATGATCATGTAATTCATGTAAAGAAAGTTCTTGATGTATTAAGAAAAGAAAAACTCTATGTAATGATGTCAAAATGTGAATTCACTAAGACATTCTTAGTGTACTTAGGCTATGTCATAGTGAATGGTCAATTGAAGGTATAACCCACGAAGGTCAAATGTATTGTAAAATGTCCTAAGCCAAGTACAGTTACAGAAGTCAAGAGTTTCTTAGGTGCAGTTCGATACTGTAGGAAGTTCATTGCAAAATTCTCTTTTATTGCATCACCATTGCACAAATTGAATAGTACCAAGGCAAATTTTCAATGGGGAGGTCCACAAAAAAAGGCTTTCGACACTTTGAAGGAAAAGTTGAGTACTACACCAGTGTTAGCTCTACCTAATTTATGTCAACCATTTGAGATTGAGACAGATGCGAGCGAGTTTTCCATGGAAGTTGTACTCATGCAAGGAGGTAAACCAGTCTACTACCACTCTGAAACTTTTTTAGGAGTAGTAACTATCCTACATATGATAAAGAACTTTATGCTTTAGTTTAGAGTGTTAAAAAATGGAAACATTACTTAATGGGAAAAGAAACTATAATCCACACCGATCAACAGCCACTGCAATATTTGCACTCACAATCTAAGTTGCAACAAAGTAGGCACTTTAGGTGGATGGGTTTTCTACAACAGTTTCATTTGGTAATTAAGTATACGAAGGGTTCCCATAACAAAGTAGTAGATATGCTATCTAGACCTCCTATTCAGAATGCTTTGGTAATCCTTCAAAATAGTTCTATGGTTCATGAAATTTTTCAGGAAAAATATCCTAATGATGAGAACTTTAAGGATATCTATGCAACTTTAATCTAGGCTAAACATGTGGAAGAGAAAGATTACTATGTGCAAGATAATTTGCTATACCACTTGGGAGAACTATGTATTCCTAAAGATGAACATGGACATGTAATATGTGAAGCACACACCTCTTTGATTGCAGGGCATTTTGGGGTAAGTAAGACATTAGCTCAATTACAAAAATATTGTTACTAGCCTCTTATGCAGGAAACTGTCACCAAGTATATAAAAGGATGTGTAATGTGTGCAACTAGCAAACCAAGTAATAGTAAATTGGGTTTGTACAAACCATTACCTGTACCATCCCATCCATGGGAAAGTGTGTCTATGGACTTTGTGGGAGGTTTACCTATGTCTAGGAAAGGTCATGATTATTTTTATGTAGTAGTTGATCAGTTCAGCAAAATGTGTATTTTAATGCCTTGTAAAAAGCAAATTGCTACTGAACTAACAACTCATTTGTACTTTCAAAATGTATGGGTTCATTTTTGGTTACCCACTTCTATTGTATTAGATCAAGATTCTTAATTCTTAGGGGAATTTCGGCCATCTTTGTGGGGATTCATGGACACTAAACTGAAGAAGAGTACAGCCTTCCATCTAAAAACTGATGGACAAACAGAGGTAGTGAATAGGACAGTTGTGCATTTAATTAGACATTACTACAGCAAGCATCCTAAGTTGTGGGATGAAAATATTCACTATGTGCAACATGCTTACAACCATGCAGCACACTCTTCTATAAAGAGGTCTCCTTTTGAGACTTTCTTTGGTTACTTGCCTAAGACACCAATGGATTTTTCTTTTGGGAAGGACGATGTTGTAGATGGATGCCATGTTACAGAAAAGGCTTTAAAGTTCATCCAAAAGGTTCAAGCAATCCATCAAGCAGTAGAAGCATAGTTGGGGCAGAGCTAAGAAAAATACAAGGCTCGTCATGACAAGCATCGCATTGATCACCAATTCCAAGTTGGTGATAGAGTTTGGTTACATATTAGTAAGGAAAGAATGCAAGATGAAGGAAGGAAGCTCAAGCCTATCAAATATGGTCCTTTTGAAATCTTAGAGAAGATTAGTACCAATGCTTTCCGCCTTAATCTTCATACATGCAAATTTACTTAGTTGTCAATGTTCAGAATCTGAAGTTGTATGAGCCTCTAATGATCTTGGATGAAGACATCAGTATTCAGGTTCCATCAGTTGATGATCTTTCACTAGAATATATGTCAGAATTGCCAGAAGATGTTATCCTAGATAGGAATGTCATAACTTCATGAAGAGGACTAGTTGAATACCTTCGAGTGGAATTGAAGGGGATGCATCCAAGCAAGGAAAGATGGATGGATATTGGTAAAGTGAGGGAAAAATACCCTCAACTTCTTTCCAAGTAATCCAAACTTTCGAAGGTCTAAAAGCTCTTCAGTGGGGAGACTTGATCCAGGGGATAAAAATTATTGAAAAGTAAAATGTCCCCAATGCTCCAAGAATTAGCATCATTACAAAGTGTTCACAATTTTGACTCCAACATAACTCGAACAAGAAAAATTGGAGTTCAAGAGCAAAAATTATGACTGGTCAAAGTTTGGTCAAACCGAGACCAGAGGCCGTAAAAGGGTGAAAAAGTAATCATCTCAAAATTATTTGACAATGGATTCCAAATGAAAGGGCTCGTCAAAAGCTTTTTGATGGTGTTCATTTCATCAAGAACAAAGATCGGATATAAAAGTTATGATGGTTTCAAATTTAAGTAAAAGTATGGATTTTGTTGATGTCAGCATGACATCATGAAATCATAAAGAGAGGGAAAATATTCAAATTAAAATTAAAATGGCTATTTAATTCGAATTAAAGGAATGAGATAATGGGAGTTGAACTCCTAACCATTGGCCTCCTAAAATTAAGGCCAACCAATGGGCTATTTATGGCATATGAAATATTATGGGAAGAGTTGTTATCTATCCATAACAATTCCGCCCAATCTTATTTAAATAAGGGTATTTGTTGAAAACAAACCCTTAATTTCGGTGTGAGATCATAACAAAATAATGGTAAAAGGGGTAAATTCGAAAATATGTAATCAAAAAGGGGGATTATGTTGGTTAATTGTTTTAGCCCATTTTTGGCTAAATTTGATGTATAAAATGGGGGTAGTAGGCTTTGGAAAATCATCTAGGTGATGAGAAGGAGATTATGATCTTGGAGACTTGATGATTATTCCTGCACATTGGAGAGTAATGCTGCAATTGTGCTTGAAGGGAAGATCTTGAACACTTGTAATTGATTTTGGAGCAAATCGGATTGGTCCCTCTATTGGAGCAGGGCCCAGAGACATAGTCCGAACCACGGATGAACTCTATTATCAATTGTGTTTTTTCTTATGTCTCTCTACTCTCTTTCTTTCAATCATTAGCTTTTTATGCTTTGTTCATTTAATCATTTAAGTCGTGTTAATTTTCTAATTAATGCTTTGAAATTTAACTTTATGTAATAATGTTAAGCATTCCTCTATAATAGTCCTAGATTGTAATCAAATCACTAACCAATCAACTGAATTTGGTGTAAAAATTTCTAAGAGTATCACTGGCCATGAAGATTTCTCCAGTCCATAGGACTCATCAAGATTCATAACTACTGATTTGAACTTCATGTAAGTTTGGAATCCATCAAGACCCTTAACATCACCAATTTTACTGCTTAATGTTAAGACAGTCTTATTATGAATTTCTCTTTTCAGCCTAGCAATATTCACGCAAAACTTTTCATGAGTTAGCACATCATATTGAGATCTAGACTCAGAATCCATCTCTTGAAATTTTTTACTTCTACCTCTATTTCTTAGTGCTGAAATCACTAAATAGAGGCCCTGATGTTGATCTCATAGAAAGAACATAATCTAACAAGTGTTGCAATCTTTGGGATTCTGAAATCCTAATCTCTCAAAAAAAATTATCATAGGACTTATACATATACCTCAACAAGCTTGTATTAAAATTGCAACAACATTTGCTCTCTCTACCAATTTTCATACTCAACCATATTCTTTTCAAAATCCAAATTCAATAATATGAAAACTTATAAAACAAATTCTCCTATGTATAGTGCTCATCACCAAATGGAGAGTACACTTTTCATAATCAATTTTCATGAAAAGAAAATACATGAAAATGAGAATACCTCAAGATCTAGATGGTTGAAATTTCTCTGCCTACCATTTACAATAGTAGACCCAAAATCTTATCAAATCCTTATTGAACCTTTTGAATCAACACAACACAAATCTTGCAACCATTAAATGTCTCAACCTTTTAGATCTATTCTTCTCCTACAACAACTAACCAGAATTCATGTATAATATTGCACTAGTACAGAGATCCTTTAGAGAGTCTCCACTCAAATTAAGTGAGACATGAATTGAATTAGATTTGAATAGAATTACAAACTAATTTGAAACAACAACAGATAGAAGAAACCTCTTTAGATTTATCTCGAATTTGAAATCTCTAAACAAAGTTGAAACATAACTTCTTCAACACCATCAGATCCAAACTACACTTCTCTTTAAAAAAAAAAATTAACAACTTCATATCTGCTCGACAATGTGCTAAAAGCCCTCAACAAAATACACATACAACTAAATGTCATTGGTTGCAGAGATAGAGTCACCACTCACAATTGTGAGAAAAGATTTTGAAACATAGATTATTACTGATCTAATTCTCAACCAAACTTTCAGCATGAAATAAACTTGTAGAACCTCAAATATTTTGAAAAGAGAACAAGATAATGATCAATTCTTTGACTCTAAAACTTATAACAGCATTTGTAGAGACCAAACTGATTGAATACAGACTTATAGTATTCATAAAACACAATTTAAATTCAAGTCTCCCAATATACTAATGTAAGAGGATAAAAACTTACTGGGGTGCATGAAATTTAGCAAGGATATGGAAAACAACTCACAATTACCTCAATGTTCTACTACTTTCCTTGTGTTTCTCCTATTGTATTGAATCTCCTCTTCTAAATTCTCAAGGTTTGTCTACCATTCAGATTCAATATAGTCCCCAGCAAAGTTGCCATTTTTTTGGTGACTCGAATGGGCAATACCCAACTGAGAGTAGGACTAAAATTTTCAATGAACACTAGAGACTCTTGTCCTTTCAACAAAATGTATTGCCATCTTATCTCCCCAATAGAGTCACCATTTTGTTGGCTCCTGATTTAATAGTTTTACAAAAAACCAAGAAACCAAACAAATGCCTCTAAGGCTAGCAAATTCCCATGATGAATGCACCTAACTGCAGTCTTGGACCAACTTTAAGGCATAACTCCTTCTTCACTTCAGGCTCTGCAAGATCTAGGTGGGTTAACCTTCAGGTTCTGACATATGGTACTAGTGCATTTAAAACATAAATCTGAACCTAATTATTGTAGATAAAAATCCCTTATATCTCCTAATAACTCATGCAATAACATAGATATACAGTAGCTAAATGCAAATCTGTGAATCACATAAGTTGAATGAAGGTTAATTCTTTAAGTCTTTCAACATGAAAGGGTAAAACATGTTTGATTAATAATCTTGATTTCAGTAAACCCCTAATATACAGCAATAAGACATAATGATCTTGTAATCGATTAGTGCTTTATCTATTGGGCAATTCCATGAATTAATTACAAATATATGAATATCTAGGACATATTTGTATCTTTAGATATCTTATCTATCTATTTAACTTATAAATAGATAGTATGCTCAATCTGAACCTCATTCTTACATGATATCCCCATCAGTAAACTTACAACCCTGTTGATTTCCTTGAAGCATTTACACAACCCTTTGAGTTATAGGCAATAATGAAATAACATGCAGCCTTAAGGGACTACAACTACAACCTAAGCTCTATGTCAAAGGTTATAAAACATTGAAGATCATTGATAAAGGAGATAAGATTCAATTGAAACTCAATCATCTGTTGCTCTTTGTATTATTTCCTTGAAATTATATAGTCATATGCATGAAATGAAAAACATGAAACAACCTAATAGATATGAACTATCTATATTAACCTTCTTAATGATGTTCATACAAGAGAGAATATACTGAAAGAAATGGTGTCTCAATATTGGGAATGCATCAAGATTGTAACCAAAAAACCTAGTATCAAAATAGTGTGCAAATGTTTCTCCAAAAGACTAGAACCATGAATGGTCTAATAGTGAAAAATTAGAACCCTACTGGTACTACCCAGAGAAAACTGCCAACAACCTACAATGAAAGAAAGATAGAAAGATATAGAAGAAGATGAATTCTAGGATCTGATCTATGCTTGACATGTGTCCACTTGGAATTCAATCTTTTACAACTAAATAACCTCTTTCTTCCTTCTCCCATTTTGATCTGATTTGATTTCATCACTTCTACAACTGATTTGAAAATATCTTCTCTTCAATGATGAAAACTTGTTGAGTCATCAAAATATCTAAAAGATTCATGAAGATGCTAGTGAAATTGAGTTTTTATTGAGTGAATGTGATCAAAATTTGACCCAAAATGCATTTTTACTACCTTTTACTGATATTCAAGTCATTACCATGTCCAAAAAATAGTTATGATCTTTGTCACCTAAATATAGTTGCATGCTAGGAACTGATAGAAAACCTTGAATAACTCCAACAGACTACTTTTTGTGCAAAAAATAACCTCAAAATTGGAAAGCTCTGATTATCCTGATTCTAGCAATATATAATATCACATATTTTGCTTACCAAAAATGCCTAGAGAGTCAGTTTGAAAATCACCCCCTGTTATAACTATACGGTCTGTTTGCAACTTTGATTTTAAATTCTCAAAAATTTAAAATATTCCAATCTTTGAACTTTAGAAAGAGGCCTTTTTTGATTTAAAATGATTTGACATGCAATTTGTTAGAAAATATATTAAAAATTGTGTTCTCAAACACTTTATATTTTTCCCTTGCCTTCAATTCTAGGGTCAACCTTCAATGACTAGGCGCCACATGTTGCTCTGTGATTGGCTCATTTGTTGCCCATAGACTACCTTATCATTGCCTTGGATGTAGTGCCACATCATCATCTCAATGGGCCCTACTGCCACTTTTTGCAATCTTGCAATCCCACATTATTTAACTTGCGTGCATCTTTGAAATGCGAGATTGCACTATCTGTCGAATTGTGACACATGTCATGATTTGAGTGCTTCCCACCTGAGCCTTTTTTGGAATGCCACCTCATCACATGTAGGACCCGCTGCCACATGGTAGAATTTTGCTTACCTACTTTCCTTATCTCGTGGGTATTTCCATCTTGTGGGTGTGCGCCAGCCCTCCATTGTGGCCAAGTGTCGAAATCTCATGCCATCTCTGTTTGAAACTACCATGTCATCAATGTAGCATCTTTGTTTAAAATTTTTGCATTGTCATCCACCTGCACTACTGGGGCCCCAATTCGTAGACTTGGCTTTCACAAAAGCCCAATGTCTTTAAGACATTAACCTTATTGTAAAGGTTTGCATTTAAACAAGTAAAATGCTCCTCCCATGATGAATGTGGGATAGTGCTCTACTCATTACCCTATCATCTTCTTGCACGTTGCCTTTTTTTTTATGGCACTCTCCAATTTTGATGAGCAGGGTCTTCATCTACGCAGGCTCCTTTAGCATTAATTGATGCTCTCCTAACATTTTGCCTTGTGTGGACTTTAATCTTCACAGTGTGATGCCTTCTTTACTTGTCCAATCATGGGTTCTTTTACATTCTATTCATAGCCAAGTATAAAAGAAAGTGCAGCTATCATTAACTTTTAAGATTTATGGAAACACGCAATACATATAGCATCTCTAGTCCTCTCAATGCGTTTTGGCTGTTTTGTTTCATGCGAGGGTCTGTGAATTCTTGGCATGGATTCTCCAAGCTTCATTCACATGGAATACCCTGTTTCAAATGTGGGTTCTTTCATTTCCCCTGCTGCATGCATATGGCTATATTCTTTTTCTCATACAACTTCTTTGTAGTCTAGCATGGGCTTCTCCTCACTCGTGGACTACTCCCTTTGTAGTTTGCAACTTCCTTCTCTTAACTGCCTTTGTTTTTCTTTTATGAACTGTCACTATGATCTCCAATGTGGGCCTCTTTACCTCTACTTGTGTGGGTTACTTTTAGGCTATAGCTTCAGTTCTTGGTGTCCCCTACTTCTAAAGCCTTAACAAACTCTGAGAAAAGCACTATACATCCCTCCATCATGCTCACCAACTATGTTGCTATCACCATGGATGTTCCTGTTGTTGTTTCTTACTCATCTTCATCCACAACTATTAGAGCAGAAAGAAGCCTTTTTGATAGTGGCATCATCTTCTCAAGCCACATGCTTTCAATTCTAGCTAATGATATTGAAGCCTACATATCCTTTTATTTATTGAAAGGACTTAAATAATTATCTTCAACATTTATAATTGGTAATGACTTGTTGTGGCTTGAAAAAAGCCTTGACTTAGAGGTCCTTGTATTTAATAAGAAGCAAATTTAACTTACTTCTTCAGGTAACAATATCATCTCATATAACACACTTGAAGCAAGGCTCCATTTCCTTCCAAAATGGATTTGAACATGTGAGACTTCTTGCATTGTCAGCATCTTCTATGGCTGCCAAAATTTCTTCGTGATCAAAAAACCATTTTTTAAAACATTATGCCAATGATATCATACAATTTTTTTTTACAAATTCCCAGTGCCAAAATGAAGCAAGAAATGCTAGTTCTTTGGAGCCATGTCCTCTGTTTGATAAACTGTCTAAAGGACCAATAACATATGTATCCATCAACCCTTTATACTTGTAGTAATGATGTACTCAATGGAGCAAATAATTGGAAATATTGCAACATCATTCCAACACCTTCAAGTTCATAAAGTATTTTATAAATTTGGAGTCAGTCGGGCCCCTAGAGTGGGTTCAGGTTAAAAAAAATTCATTTTTAGACAACTAAACTATGACACTGATTTACTGAATGCTTGATTTTGACTGGAAACAATCTGTATCACTAGTTCAACTTTTAAAACTCGGTTCACCTCTTTCTACAACTTGTCAATTTGGTCTCAAGAGGGTCCTTTGACTGGCCTTAAAAATTGACCAAAACACCTGATTGAGCTCTAGAAATTGGCACCCTGTCAAATCTCATCTCATGAAAAATTTAGGGTCAAAAGATATTCGTTGTCAAAGTTGACCTTTTAGAACTTCTTGCAAGAAAACATGTTAGAAAGCAATAAACTGGGTTCAAAATCAGCTTCAAAATCTAGGCAAATGGACACTTGGGAATACGAAAATTGGGACATTGGTTCTCTATCATGAGGAAAATATGGATTTGTGATTTTGGCTCATGATGAATAATAGGACACATCTGGTGAGCGGTGAAAGTGAGCTACTCAAAATTTGACAACTGGAAACATTGACAAAAAACAATTTTTTGAAACTGGAATTGACCTAGAAAAGTGTACATACAGATTCATCAAGATTTGAAACTTGGCACACTTAAAGTATTTTCAGAGTATCCATTTGATCTCACTAATCACAAATTTCAAGTTATGTCATCACAAATAGGGGTACCAAACAATCTGCATTTCTTGACACCAGTAAAAAGATAGAAATTGCATTTGGTATCACATTCAAAAACATATCAAATGGATTCGTCATAAGATGAAACTTAAAACATAACAAGTCTTTGACATCTAAAATATGATGCAAAAGGAAATTTAGCATTTTTGGCAATTGGGTCAAAGTTATAACTCCTCAAATGGGGCTTGCCAGAATTATGTGCAAAGTGCATCAACATGAAAATAGTAAACTACCAACTTTGAGGGATTTAAAACCTAGTCAAACACACTCAAAATGACTCAAAATCTAAAATATAGGTTCTTAGATATGGACACTAGACACTCCCAAAGTGGTGAGTCATGAAACATTTTTGGGTGTGAGATATTCAATCACAAAGATAGCCTCCTATTACTATTTGACACAAGGTAAAATGCAGATTTAACAAATGCTGAAAACAAGAATTCACCAAATGACTCAGAATGATGATTTATCTTCATGGAACGCTTAGACAGGCTAAGTGCATGGTGTTAGAAACATTAAACACCTTATGGGGCTCAAAGGTATAGCCGAGTACAATCTCATTTAAAAGCATTTATGGGGCTTGATTTTCTCAATGGTACTCAAAATCGAGAAGGAAATTTTCAGTCCCAACAATGTGGTTGTCATCTTAGCATCAGATTTAGATAGGATCTCATGTTTTATTTGTACCATGGTTTTTTTTTCTTTGATCTTTTGTATTCTCCATGTCTATTTTGTTTCCTATTATTAGAATTCTTCAGGGATTGAAACCCTTGTATGTGAGTTTATTGTTCTTGATTTAGAAATATTTGTTTATGCTTGAAAGATTAGAAAACCCTTGTGTTAAGATTTAATATTATCTATTCTTGAACTCATCTATGAAAGAGTTAAATTGAAACCCTTATTGTTAAATTGAGGTTTTGTATATGGATTTGTTAAATCGGCATTTGGGTTTTGAAAAGAATACAAAGTTTTTTTTACAAAATTTAACTAGTTGGTTCAGGTTTCTCTACCAAGTTCTTCTTTGGAAAATTTTGTAATGTGGGTGTGTGGGTGTGTGGGTGTGTGTGTGCATGTGTGTGTGTGCGCGCGTGCGTGCGTGCGTGTGTGTGTGTGTGTAATTACATAGTAATTTACCATGTAATCATATTATTAAATATATTTTGAAAAAAAGGGAAATTGTTTTAGAGGAGGGGTTTGTTTTATTAAATCAAATTTAAAATATATATATGAACTTGTGGGGAGGGGCCACCAACTTCCCACCTACCTCTTACCTTTTTTCTTAACCCCCCATTCCTTCCTTTTGTCCGTAGCAATAAGGTCACTGATAGTGGTAGCAAGACTGCCTGTGGCAACCACTCATAGGGCTAGTCACATGGGCCTTAAGCGCTTTACTTGTTTTGTTATGTTTTTCTTTAAAATATGTTTTAATATATAATTTAATATATTTAAAATCATTAAATTCTATATAATTTAATAAATGCTTTATTATATTTGTTGTTAATTCATTTAATTAATATAATTTATTAATTAAATTATTATTAATGTTAACTTTATTAATAGATTAGTAGTTGTTTTATTAATAATTTAAAATAAGTAATTAATAAGTTATTTATAATCATTAATAAATTAATGATTTCTAGTTGAAGTCTAATGATATTTAATTAAAAAATTTAATTAATTATTATTAAAATGTATTTGGGGAGTAAAAATGATTATTGATTTTTAATTATATTTAACTAAAGTATTTAATTAAATTATTATTCGAATAAATTAGAATTGTAAATTGGGAATGGGTATGAGTAAACTTTTATTAGGCTATCAAGAATTTGTTAATCATTGCTTAATAATTATTTAATTAATTAAATAATTATTATTTAATTTTGTTTTATAATCCTAGGAGAGACATGAAATTATGAGTAGTGATTGGAAAAGGCGTATAATTTTTGATAAACTCATAAAAACATAGTGAATCGGATAACTAGAGAAATGAAAACTTGAAAATTTATAAGTGAAACTTGAACTTTTATGTTTTCAAACCTAATGATTATCAAGAAAGTTACTTTTGTATTTACTCTTTTTATGACATGAATTTTTACTATTGGGTTTTAGGATGACATAGCTTGGACCAAATCAGGTTGTATTACTAGCAGCTTGGGAGTTTTGTTTTGTGATGTCATAATGATGTTTTGATCATGGTCTTTTATACTCAACCATGGTAATGTGTCTTGTATGCTCTATGATGTGTTTTGATCTATTGACCGTTATTGTTTTCCAATGTTCTTGTGTGAAAATGAGATGAATGGTGTGACCTATTTGATATAACCTTTGAGTCTTTGTTCAGTTGTATTTGGAATTGTTTTTTGGTTGCTTGTATAGGACTAAGGTGTTTTTATGATTTGTTCTTGGTGATGTCATGTTATGACATGGATTGGTTTATGTATACTTGATTTTAGGATTAGTACTGTTAGGATGATCGTATTGGTGGAATCTGTGATTATGATCAATGATTTTTAGTATTTGTTAGTTGCTTGTTTGAAGAACTGATGTATGGTATGTGGTCTTTTGTGATCTTTTTCTTTTGCTGAGCTTAGGGTAGGTTATTTGTATGTCATGTTAGGAAATGGCTTGGAATGGAGGCTGAGGCCCTAAAGAGGCTGATGAGTAACCCAATGTAGGTTATTTAATAAGTGATAACATTTCATTAAATGGGTTTAAAATGAATTAATAAGAGTTATTGCTTTCCTCTCCCGATCCTCAAGTGCTAGTACAGGCTAGGATGGAATTAGAGAGGATGCTTGGTTGCAACCTTGCATTGTTAGTATGCCTTATCAGTACAAAAGGATACTAGTGTCACATAGAGTCACTAGGGGGGGGCAGAGGATTAAAAGAGTAGTTGGATAACTGTAGAGTTGGTTCATGCAATGACACTTACCCACATGCATAGTAGATTTCCTATGTGTCATTATTGCCTTTGGATTAGTTGATACTTGTGTCTTGGTATCTTTGAGATAATTTTCTTTTAGGTAATTCCTTGAATCTAGACTTTCCTTATTAGTACAAAAGGATACTAGTCTCACATAGAGTCACTAGGGGGGGCAGAGGATTAAAAGAGTAGTTGGATAACTATAGAGTATGTTCATGCAATGACACTTGCCCACATGCATAGTAGATTTCCTATGTGTCATTATTGCCTTTGGATTAGTTGATACTTGTGTCTTGGTACCTTTGAGATAATTTTATTTTAGGTAATTCCTTGAATCTACATGTCGGGTTTGACTTTTGAGTTTGATATCCTATTTGGGACTTGAAACTATCTCCTCACTATAGTGGGAGTGGGCCTTTTTGGGTTCTACAAGGTCGGGTGGTAGTACTTTTTCTTATACCATTGAGATCCAACCATTGGATGCTATTGTTGGATGTATCTGTGCAGATGTTCCTTTATTCGATCTTATATTTATGTTGGATAGTTATTCTTAGTGTATTAAATTTGATTTCATAGATCTTATGAGATGTGGTAACCTATTTTATGATGTATATTCCTTTAGCCCTTCATACCCTACGACCTGTATAGTGGATGAAGGTGCATTATGATTATTGTCAAGTGGCATTTGCAAAAACTGTATATTATTTAAATGGATTCATACTTGTATATTATTATTTGATGTGAATTTATTATATATTGGATTTAGTGTTAATTAAAATTAAATGTGATTCATCATCATGGGACCCTTATGAGTTGTAACCTGTTTATGTGTTGTTGATGTATGAGTGTATGTTAATTGCTTCCGTTATTCTATAATTGTTGTTGTATCTTTATCTTTAAAAAATATTTGTCAAACTTAGTAAAGCTTTAGGTTAACTTCTTTTGGGTCACATGGCGAGGCATTATAGGTTAACTCTAGACATCAATAAAATATGAA
>CM053786.1:283441305-283456305 GCA_028749045.1 Cupressus sempervirens | reverse complement strand
AGCCACTTGTATAGGTCATAAATTGATCCTAGAAGTCAAATTTTTTGTAATCTAAGTGCCCAAGTGGTATGGGTATGGGTTAGGAACCTTTTCCACCCTTCTAGGGCTTCCTAACAACATTTATGACAACTAACATATCCTAATTTCCCTTTGTTGCAAAAATGGATTATCTCCATGAGGTTACCCAAGTTTGTACTCTTTCTAAGAGGTTGACTTTATGATAGGGGCAAGTGGGGAGAACAAAGGAGGCTTAGAGTCAAGATTGGAGTTATTTCTATTTTGGGTGGGTTTGTTTAGAGGCTATTTAGAGTCCCTATAAAGAGTTGGAGGTTGTTCACCCACTTTCTATACTTAGATAAGTCAAGCTTTAGAATTGGAAGGAGAAAAGGGTAAGCTCATCTTAAAACTCATTCTTGCCATAACCTTTGTGAAGGTATATTTCACCATTGCCATGGATGTTTTCATTTTGTTCATTTCTTTATTGTGTGTAATTATCTTTCATGCGTGAAGTTGTGTTTTTGTTGTTATCATGTAATGGATGGGTATTGTGGGTTTTTACTTGTTTCCTTTTCATTTTATTTCCTTGTTTTGTTGGGAAAACTGTGAAGGGAGTGTTCGCATTACTCACCCTCGGATAGGGAAAAAGTGACCATGTATGGGGGAAGGGGTTAGTTGGATACCAAGATTGTGTAGAGTCTCTTCTCATGGTGAGGAGATGGAAGAAATACAAGTTGTATGGGCCCTTTCATGCAAATGACAATGATCTTACTATCGGGTGGATGAGGAGGAGAAAGTATGCAAGTTAATGTGAATTTCTATCCTTAAAAGGGCATATATATTGTATATTTTTACATTGTGAAATCTCCTCCTTGGAAGTCCACATTCACCCCTAAGTTATGGGTTTGATGTGAACCTGATTGTGTAAGCCATGGAAGGGTGTTCTTATGTTGTGTGTCAAGATGTGAGATTTGATTTGGTTGTCACCTAGTCGATTGTAATAACCCCAATAAGTTATAACTTCATCAAACACAAAGTCTTCTCTAATTCACTTGTTTGACATTTTTTAAAATGCTTTACAAGCAAGAGATATATTGCATATCTAGATTCTAATTTCTTCCTAAATGCCAAATTTTAATAAATATGCTTGTAATGAACACACCAAACATCTAACAAAGAAGATGTAATTATTTTTGTATAACACTAATTACAAATAGGAAAATATGCATCTACATCAATAAGATATTCGAGCAAAAAATTCTAATATAAATCCAATTACAATAAATTTTACAAACCATACCAATGCCCTAAATATCTACTCTCAAACAATGCAAAATGTAGTAGATAAAAACCTAGAATTGCTCCAAAAATATGAATTTTCCTAGAGCAAGTCATTGTAGTAATGAAACTATAGTAGTGGTACTATAGTAGCATCACTGTAGTAGTACTATAGAAAAGTTATTGTAGCAAGTTACTATAGTGACAACACTATAGTACCATCACTGTAGCAGCAATATTGTAGCAGAGTTCTTGTAGCAATAATCAACTTATACCATCTCCACAAATCTAGCCCTAGGCCACAATTTGACACAATGAAAAGACTGATTTGTCTTCTCCAATAGTCGCAACCCTTTAGAGAATAGTTCACCACCTCAGTTATACAAATCAATAGGAGTGTTTGTTCCCATTTATCAATGTAACAACTAGAGAAACCCTTGGCTCCACAAGTTATCTAGAAGAGTAGATGGCAACACATTTAATGCTCAACAATGACGCTACCCTCCCTATTTATTCTTTTCCTCCAATAGATGGACCTCCTTCTAGAAGAAATAAAATAATATTTAATTCCTTCTTGTAGAAGATTCTTTTAGTTTATTTAATTAACTTTAGTCACTTTTAATTAAATTAATTAAATATAAAGTCATCTTTTAATTTTAATTTATTTAATGACTTCATAAGAAATTAATTTAATCATTTTCTTCTTATTTCTCCACTTAGCCTTGAGAGAATGTAAAGGCTAAGAACTTCACTAAGAGGGTAACAAGATGAGGAGATTACATCGGTTACAATTTCTCCTAGCTCAATGGGTGGCATTTTGAGGCCTAGGTTGGGAGGTGAGCTCTCCATGGTTGTTCTATGTATTTTGTAGATTTCTTGGATAGGTCCTCATGAAGGAGCAACCTAGTTTTTGGGGCACTGATGGTGTTCTTGATGTCATTTTATTGGAGGTTTCTCCATTGTAATACCACCTATTCTATTGTACATTCATGTTGAAAAAGAATATGAAAGGAGTGGATTAAATGGCGTAACTCCAATATTGATAATATAAATGCATTTATTGTATGAAATAAACAAGTTATGTGATCAACTATTATTGGATTGTGAAATGTCCCTTTTCTGATTTTGTATGATATTTCCAACCTCTAATCAGATTTTCAAAATCAAACAACTAATATCACAAAGATCCACCAATTTCTCAATAAAACCCAAATCGGGTATGACCGAAATAGTGCCAAAAGCTTCACAACTTCACAAATTATTAATAAATCTGAAAATGAACATTTTTAGAAAAATTTCAGCAGCATAAAAGCCTACAAAATGACATTTTTAGATGTATATAGCCTTTACAAAACAGTTCACAAATGTAGGACAAAAACTATGCTCATCAGGCTCCCAAAATTAACACAAAAATGCCCGGAAACACCACAAAAACACTAATAATCTATCTCAGAAGTTTAATCACATCCCAATACATATATTTAGCTCTATTTTAACATCTTAAAGTCTAAAATACAGCAGAAACCCAAACTGATATGAAATACTCAACTGAAAACACCAAATTCATACAAAAAACACACCCGAAAACTCACAAATCTGCACTGTTCAGCACAAAGGAAAACTTTGTATGAGCATGCACATGGAATGGCTTCAAACTCCCATCCTTAGCTTTCCTAGAAACCTGAAAACTCCAATTCTTGGGTCTCCCTGGAAACCTACAAACTCACGTTCTTGGGTCTCCTTCTCCACAGGTTTGGCAGCCTCTGAAGAATAACAAAGAATGAGCAAAAATCAAGTTCTGGAATGAGCCTAGAATGCCTCCAAACCCCTTAAAAGAGGGCATAACCCTAACTCACGTCCAAGAGGGGTTAATAAAACACATTTTAATAATAATTTTTATTTATTAGTCCATTAGCTTCCAAAGATTATCCCCTTTTTCCAAAACTTCACCTTTTTGGGCCTGCCTGCCTTAGCAAAGATTATTATTTTTAATTATTTGAAAAGGGGACATGACAAGTCCTCCCCTCCCAAAAATTTCTTGTCCTCAAGCAATGGGTAAACAATAAACCAATCAATCCACCTAGATCCCAAATGTAGTCATGAACTATACTACTGCCAAATAACATAGGCTCCTACAATACCCTCTGCAATATGACCAAGAGGAATCCATAATAAAATTGACAATTACAGCTCAACCAAACTCCAAAATCACCACTACCACAATCAGAAATCCACGAGACACAAACTCTTAGAACATCAGAACCCAAGTAAAGGGCACAAATCAAATTGCCAACACAGTAAATACCATCAATGTATCCCACTAGCCTATACGGAATGTAAAATCCAACTCTGCAACAATGGTGAACGCTCTCAAATGAAACTATACAAAGTATGGAGAATCCACACATGTACAACTCCTATAGTCAAAAAAACTCTGTAGATCATCGACCACTATCTCATAACCATAACTCCCATGCACCCCTGATGGTGAAAAGCCATCACAAGATAAACAGCAAGAAATGGAACCCAAACCAAATTTTCCTGCCATCAACTCCTCAACACAAGGATCAAATGCTAACTGATGTACATACCCTACAATATAATGTTGATTAAAAAAACCAACCTCAGTCAACAGCTCACCATGAACAAGTGATACAACCCATTGTGACTGATCACTTGCTAAGTCAAGAGATGTCATAGCCAAAGGAGTAGAATCAATAACAACACCCACTGAAGCATCACTCCCAAACTCCTACTCTAAGTCACATATTATCAAGTTGTCAACTGCAGAACCTATCACCATGTCATGCCCATCACAACTCTCATCTTGAGGCATCAAACTGTCCCATAACTAATGATAAGCACTAGGAACCAAAGTACATCTCTGTATCATCATCTCATCAACATGGTCATCAAAGGTAGATTGATGAGCATACCTCATAGTGTAATGCCGATAGAATGCACCAATCTCAGTCAATGGCTTAGACTACAATCCATATGTAACTAACTGCAATCAATCATTAACCAAGTTGGAACTGACTACTACCTCTAAAGACATTGCCAAGGGAGTAGTATTACTAGTAGGAACCATGCCAACTATCAGCTCACCAACATCACACATGGTGTTTGATACAACATCTCTAGTCTTCGTGCCATTAGTACTAGAGGTCACCACCATGTCAGGCATACCACAACAATCTACTGCAGCACCCAACTCAACTAAACCTGACTCTAGTGGGGATGAACTTGATATGCCAATGTTAGTATCAAGGATGGATGCATCCCCATCTCCACTATCTTTGACAATCTCAACCATGGACATCCTCGAATCATCAAACACCACCGCTTTTGACTGTACAAAATCTGGTAAAGACTGTAGTTGCTCTAACTCCATGGTCACCTTTGCCAAATGAAATTATGACTCCTTGAAAGCCAATTGTGTACTCTCAAGAATCTCAGAAGTCACCTCAAGCTACTGAGTAAGCTCACTCACCTCATCTTCCTTGGCCAACAATGCATCATATGTTGTACTGCCCCACTCCATAAGATAATCTCTATCAGCTACCAACTGCATATAATCCTATCTCAAAATCTGGATAGCCTCCCATAAAGAGTGGAACTCTTTCAAGGAAATATAACTGCCTCATTGCTCATCACTAGTAAGAGAACCCCATCCATAAACTGATAACAATTGACGAGCAACATCGAAATGCTGGCAAGTGATAGCAATGTCTTGGTCACTAACTCTCAACTGATTAGACACATGATGGCACTGGCTTGACTATCTCCTATAAACCTCCTCTGATGCACTGTCTAAAGGAGTATCCTCAAAGTTACTAGTCTCTAGAGTATTACCATCCATATCCTATGAATCAACTCTAAAGCTCATATCAACATATGGAGTATCAAAAACTATAGCACTACTGTCCAACTCCTCTGTACCCAAGGAAACTAAGTCTTCAAAACTGCCCACTGCATCCTCCTGGATGTCATCAATGCAAATATGATCCTAGGACTCATCTGTACACACTGCCAAATATGAAAGATCATCAACACATTCCAGTAAGTATGGTCGACTGGATATATGAACAAATCCCAACACCGGTGTATAAAAACTAATACCAACATCGGATAAGCTCCTGGCACAAGAAAAGACAACACCGTGCAATCTACTAATCAAATCCATGATAGCACCCAAACAATCACTGCTACCAAAAAGTGTTAAAGATTTACAGTCAACTGAATCCCAAATGCCAATATAACAATCTCAAGTCAATATCTGTAAACTAGAATCAGCTAGTAACTCAAGAAAAATCCTCACTTGAGTAATATGACCAATACCAACTAACTCCACATACCTATCATGATGAGATAATGTAGTCACAATAGTATCTTCACTCACCTTCAGCTGGTGGGATAAATCATGTGAAGTACTACTAGCCTTAACCTCATGTGACGAAGCATCTAACTGTGCCTGGTACTCTCTCTCAGAAAAGTCATGAATGCTCAATGTTTGCTCATCTCCACCAAGTATCTCACCATCATGCACAACAACATCCTCATTATCATCATCCTTGAGGTCAAATCTATCTATCACTCTTTGACTAAAATCATCAAATGTAGTTACCTAATCATGACCTTGAGTAGTCATTTTATGATACCACCAATCATAGGCTGCATCTTCCAAGTGTAGACTTGCAATTTGAACAGCATCACTCTCCTTCATGGGGTTAAGTGTGAAGAAGGTCTGTAATTTTTGTAGCCATGCTCTAGCTGAAATTTTATTTGTTCCATCAAAAGTAGGTGCTATAAACTTGCTTATTTTATTTTTGAGCTCTCTTCCACTTATGTCATGCTCCCTTCTGTACTCTTTCTTGGGCATCAAAGTGTTCATCATATCCACATATTCTCTAAAAGGAATCGAACTACGAAAGTCATCATCTAAGACATTGTAAGTAGCTCTTAATGTAATCAAGTTACCTGTAACCTCTTCCACAGGATTAATGGCTGGATTTGGTACTGGTGGCTCATCTACAGGAAAGAAAATAGTTTTGGTTGATTTAGATGGTGTGGATTTCAGATTTCTTGGCTCCTCTGAAGTACGCCCTTTCTCATTAATAGATGCAACTCCTTGTAGTTTTTCTATCAATATTCGCAAAGCCTCTCTAGTTTCTGCCAAACTATCCACTATTTGCTTCTGAGTATTTTGGATGTCTTGGAAGAATTTCTTTGTCATCTCATCTGGATCAGCCATACTTTTCCCTTCCTTGGATTTTGTACTTTTACTTTCAACTGGAGGTTTGATCAATTTTTTTTTATTCTTTTCTCTTTGTAAATATCTCTTTTCTCTTTCACTTAGTTGCGTGCAACCATAAATTTTGACATGTAGCTGATTAGAAGCAACATGCAACCACCAAATTCACCAAGAACTAACATGCAAATGATTAGAAGTAGAATGCAACCATAAATTTTGACATCCATCTGATTGGAAGCAACATGCAACCATAAATTATGACATGCAAGATTTGGGTAGTTATCAAAATTGACATGCAAGATCTGGGTAGTTGTCAAAACTAACATGCAAGATCTGGGTAGTTGTCAAAACTGACATGCAAGATCTGGGTAGTTGTCAAAACTGACATGCAAACTTCTACAAACCCTCAGGCTGGCAAGATCATGGCTCTGATACCACTAAAATGTCCCTTTTCTGATTTTGTATGATATTTCCAACCTCTAATCAGATTTTCAAAATCAAACAACTAATATCACAAAGATCCACCAATTTCTTAATAAAACCCAAATCGAGTATGACCGAAATAGTGCCAAAAGCTTCACAACTTCACAAATTATTAATAAATCTGAAAATGGATATTTTTACAGAAATTTCAGCAGCATAACAGCCTACAAAATGACATTTTTAGATCTGTATAGCCTTTACACAACAGTTCACAAATGTAGGACAAAAACTATGCTCATCAGGCTCCCAAAATTAACACAAAAATGCCCGGAAACACCACAAAAACACTAATAATCTATCTCAGAAGTTTAATCACATCCCAATACATATATTCAGCTCTATTTTAACATCTTAAAGTCTGAAATACAGCAGCAACCCAAACTGATATGAAATACTCAACTGAAAACATCAAACTCATACAAAAAACACACTCGAAAACCCACAAATCTGCACTATTCAGCACAAAGGCAAACTCTGTATGAGCATGCACATGGAATGGCTTCAAAATCCCATCCTTAGCCTTCCTAGAAACCTACAAACTCCCATTCTTGGGTCTCCCTGGAAACCTACAAACTCTCGTTCTTGGGTCTCCTTCTCCACAGGTTTGGCAACCTCTAAAGAATAACAAAGAATGAGCAAAAATCAAGTTCTGGAATGAGCCTAGAATGCCTCCAAACCCCTTAAAAGAGGGCATAACCCTAACTCACGTCCAAGAGGGGTTAATAAAACATATTTTAATAATAATTTTTATTTATTAGTCCATTAGCTTCCAAAGATTATCCCTTTTTTCCAAAACTTCACCTTTTTGGGCCTGCTTGCCTTAGCAAAGATTATTATTTTTAATTATTTGAAAAGGGGACAGGATAGATTGAAATTCATGTCTTACTTTCAAGTTTATTATTTTACAAAAAAAATCAAGTTGAACACTCTTTGTTTCCTTCATGAAATTTTGGATTTAATTTATTCTAATAAAAAATTCATGTTATATGATGCCACTATATGAATTATTTAATCTATAGGTGCAATAATTCATCCTTAAGTTCATGAGATATAACCAATGCTCGATTAAGATACATTAATCCTACATGAAACTTAATACCTTAACTAGTTTATATTTTGATAAATCAATGAATTATACCTTATGATGCAATATATGTAACATACCTAAAATCACTCCAAACTTGGATATAAAATTAATATCAATATTGTATATACAAACCCACTCAATAAAATGAATAAAATATTAATACACTATGCCACTATAAAACTCCTAGGAAGGAAACACCTTGTAAAAAGGAGCAAATAAATAAAACAACACCATGTATTTGAGCCAAAAAGGCGCTTTGGAATTTGTATGGGAAAGTTTTTTTTCCCAATATTATGATAGAGAATGTTCTCTATAGATTCTCTTTAAATAAACTACATGAGTTAATTTATTAAAAATAAAATTAAATAAATAAAAAATCAATATACAAAATATCTATTTTGGAAACCATCTCTCCCCACTAAAAGGTCCCCACCTATAAAACTTTACATTAACTAACCACCCCATTCATTTTCCCTTATCTCTCAATGTCATGCATATTTGGTCACAAGTCTAGTATATTGACTTGGGATGAGAAAGATATGTTATTTAGAATAAAGGGAAATGCATCTAAACTTTCTTAAACCTTGTCCCTTGTTCTTTAAGGGTCCGTTTGGTTCATGAAATTTAAAAAACCATGATTTCTACAAACCTTGGTTTAGCCAAATCAAGGATTTGCAAATCTTCATTCTAATTTTTGGGATTTTAATTGAATCATTTGTTTCACTTGGAAGATGCATGTGAAGGAACATTTTTATGTGTAAGCTTGGAGTTGAAGGCAAATTTCAAAAAGTAGTATAGTCTATTGTCTTTACACTCCTTAAAAAACATAACCAGGTTTTGATTTTCAATTCCTACTTTCTAGTAGGAAGTTGGAAAACTTATTTTTGAAGAAAAATTGGAAGTCCAATATGCTAATTCCATTCTTTCAATTTTGAAACAAATGCAAAAAATTTCAAATCCAGATTTTGAAAAAGTCAATTCATGTCATCTTCCAAGAACCAAATGGACCCTAAATGTAATCCTTGCTTTGAATGAACCCATGCATATCATTTGGGGGGTTGCCTTGGGCATAAAAAATATAGCCCTACGCTAGTGTGCCAAGCTTTTGAGACCACCTTATGACCTTGGGAAAGGTGAATACAAGGTGGCTTTGGTTAGACTTAGGAGTAGGTAAGGTTATAATTAAGGAGTAGTGAGATGATTAGAGGGTAAGTAGAGTTAGTTAGTGTTAATAAAGTTAGGAAGTAGATGATTAGTTATTTAGGATTAAATAAATGATGTTTAGTATTAATTAAGTATGAGTGGTTAAGAGTTAGTAAAGGTAGAATTTTAAATGAGATTATAAATAGTTAGTATTTAGGAGATAGGTAGGACTTAATCAATTGATTTTAGATGTGGTATTAAATATTTTTGGTGGGACACTAAAATTTGAATTTTATATTTAGAATATGCTAGATTTTATAAAGTTTTTAAAATAATTGTGGGATATCAGTCTATAGGTGTAATATTAGAGTTAAATATAGATAGTGATATTGTGAGGTAAACTAATGTTTTTCAATAAATGGGTATATGTATTAATAGATTTAACATAATGAATGAATATGAAAATTATATTATTTATATTAAATATTTAATTAGTTATAAATTTAATGATTATTAATGTTGGGTTATAAGGTGTCGTCAGGTTGTAAGTGTTCATGTAATGTTCAAAGTTGTTGTAAGTCAAGTTGACTAGACATATTGATTTAGTAAATTGGATTATGTTTTAAAATGAAATGAATGGCGCATAAGGCTAAATGAGGAACATTTAATGATTAAATTAGTTTTATTAGAGTATAATTTTAATTGTGACTAAGGTCATAGTTAAAATTTTGAAAGGATGCATACTAGTTCACCTAGGAGTTTGAATTGACATATTGAAATGAATAGAAGATGACATAATAACCTAATGAAACTTATAAAATTTAATGAACATAATAATGTGAAAACACAAAATGATCAAGTAAGTTTGACTAAACTATTAATTAGGGTGAAAACCCAAATGCGCCATTGTTATGATGTTATTCAGTGTGCATGTTAATAAAATTTTATGAATCTAACTTTACTCAACTAAACATATTTAATCCAACCTTGAACCAAGAACTATGGAACCCTAATGCTTTCTTGAATAAGATGGCACACCTTAACTAGAGTTTAATCAAATTAATTATGTACATAGACTAACTATACCATGTTATCACCCTTTTGTAATGTATTCGATGACGGATCACATGTTTATATGTTAACTTAGTTGAATACACCATTTTAAAAAAATGTTCATGTGTTTTGTGCAAAATTTTTGGCATGACATTTTGATATTAGAATCTATTTCAACACTAGGAACCTAAAACCATTACATTTCAAGTCTTTTAAACTCACCAGTATATTTTAGCAAATATGTGACTATGACTAAAACTTTTACTCACACCATTAAAACCTTTAGTCTATGTGACTAAAACTAATCACATTCTACTATTTCTTTGCAATTTACCTCTATATTGACTAATTTGATCTAGAAGTAAAGTCACAAGATCAATTAAATAGAATCACTAAATAGACTACTAAATATTAGACTAAATAAGTGACTAGATAATTAGTTAGCTACAATTAGTCACCCAAGCACAAACTACTAAATAAACTAACAAATAAATGATTAGATAATTAGTCATTTAATTTACTTCCATGAGGGAAAATTCATAAGAAGATTGCATTTTCAATTCAAGCTTGTAGGATTCCCCCATTCTAGCTAGCTTTTTTTTAATTTTTTAAAATACTTTCAATATGTATAATTGTAAGAGTTTGTCTAAAGGAAAAATTCACCCAGGAACTGAGAACTCAAACACAAGCACACAGTAGACCAAAGTAGACAGAGTATGATCAAAATAACAATGTATTCAATAATTGGGTGAGAGTACACTAGGAGTGCCTTAATATAAAGGCCTCAAGAGAGCTTCTAGAATGCCTAGTAATAAGCACCATGATGTGTCATACAACCAAGCACATGTCCACCAGATATGGGTTATCCTCCATTAAGCACGAAAGTAAGTGCGGTGATGTGAGGATAAGCCTACAAGGGTGTGACACGCAAAATAGTGTTGTAGACACCATGTGCTTAAATAGAGTTGCGTACTCCTGTGTTGTCTACATGACAACTCATAAAGGTGCTCAAACTCCTAAGTGTCTCACAAATAAAAATAATAAAATAATGCAAAATAACTAAATAATGCATTAACCTAAGTAAACTTAAGTAAGTGTAAATAGTAAAGTACTTATTTACACCAACACCCCCCCTTAAGTGCAACTTAGGGGAACGCCCTTAAGATTACAAACTAAAATGAAGATGCATAATGGGTCCTGGCTACTAGGCCATGTTAGGTACCCATGTACATAACGAAATGCAATCTCCCATAAAGTAGGGAAAGAGGGAAAACCTCATGGGAAAAACCCTCCCCCAAAAAGAGAGATGACGAAGGATGCATCGATGGATGGATTAATCAAGACCCCCCCATTACGACATACATCCAGTATATACAAAAGAAAATGAAAGAAGGAAGAGAGATAGAATAGCCCCCCCCCCCCCCCCCAAAAGAAGAATGCCAACAAGTGAAAGCCACTCCGATGAAGAAGCTGGTCCAAGAATGCAAAATGGTGTTTCTCCCCTTAGGAAGAAAAATTGGCAATGGTACACTCATGAAGATGTATGGTGGCCTTGAAACCTGCTCAAGTATCCCTGTACTGGTGCTAAAGTTCACCCCTTCCAACTGTGCTGAGAAAAATGAATGCAGATCTGGCAAGGATGTCTATTGAACCTGTTCCACTAAACCATCTGTCTCCTCAACTAACAAAGAGACCTCCACTAATTTCTATTCATAAGTATCCAAAATCACGCCAACCTATGAAGATTGATCATGTAGAGAATGGACATGAGGGTCAGAGTGAGCCCTCGTAACAACTGTAGAAGAATCATCATCAATGAGAAGATGTATGTCCTCAAGTCTGTCTCCCAAGTCAACTGAAGCTGGAGCTAGAAGACAAGATGTACCATGATGTGATGGACCTTTCATTGTGGCAATATAAGCATGTGGACTAGACTGATGTGAACTCTCACTGCAACTATTGATAGAACCCCACGTGTCTGAACCTATTGAAGCACTATCGCTGTTGTCACTATCAGTTTCCACTGTGTATGAAGTGCGAAGAGGAGTAGAGGATAAGCTCAGAGAACTTTCCTCAAAGTGAACATCCTTCTCCACAAAAATCGTGTGAGTCTCTGGATCCATCAGTCTATAAGCCTTCACATTGTCTTCATACCTGATAAAGGTACAAGGCCTAGGTGTCGGTGTCTTGCAACTCATGGAAGACAGGTTTGCCCATGCTGGACAACCGAAGACTCTAAGGTGACTCACAACTAGTTTTCTGCCGCACCATGCCTCAAAAGGAGTCTTTCCATCTAAGGCTAGATGAGGAGATCTGTTAAGTATGTGAGTAGCACTGCTAATGGCTTCAACTTCTAATGTAGGATCGAGAGACTTGGCTTTTATCATGCAACTTGCCATGGTCTTGAGAGTCCTAATCCTCATAGTTGCAATGTTTGTCTTGTGTGGACTAAATGCTGGTGAGTTCTGAAGATCAATCCCCTCAATTTTGCAAAAGTTCTTAAGTCTTCTATCTACATATATGTTCTCATTGTCCACCCTTAATACTTTGATGGCTTTCCTTGACTTGTGTTCAACGTGAGTCTTGAAATCTTGAATCTTATGAAATACTTCATTCTTATGATGAAGGAAGAAGACCCAATTGAATCTTGAAAAGTCATCAACAAATGTCAGTATGTAGCAGCCTTGGCTGACTGAAGTCACTACAAATGGTCCTACTAATACCATGTGAACTAGCTAAAGAACAAGTAGAGCTCGAGAAGACTTCCCTTTATCATAATTGTCCTTGAGATTCATATCCACTGAACAAGATGAACACTCTCCCTTAGAAAAGATGATATTAGGTAAACCTTTGACCATGTGTCTTGAGCAATGTTACTGAAGAGAGAAAAAGTCAAGGCGACCAAACCGCTCATGCCATAAGTTGTTTGAAGTAGAGTGAGTTATCAAGGCTTAAGAAGGACTCTTAGGCATCATTGACTTTCTCAACTGCTTCCAATGAATCATCTTTTAGACTTCGTACCATCACTGAATCAGGAAGGAACTCAACCTTATGACCATCTTCAAGGTGAGTGATTTGGTAAACTGATAGGAGATTAGAGCTTAGATTTGGAACATAGAGAACATCTTTGAATTCCCCATCTTCCATTTCTACATGTCCTTTTCCTTCAACTTCCATCTTAGCATCATCTCCCATGAAGATGTGCGGTACCGTTGACTACTTCAATGAAGAAAAGTCTTCCCTTGAAGAACCCATATAGTAAGAGGCACCTAAGTCAAGTATCCATTTTGAAGAAGAACTTGTGTTGGCCATAAGTGCTTGACCTTTACCCTTCAAAGAGGTTGGAGTAGAATCCTTGGAAGTACCTGGCACTTGAATCTTATTCTTCTTGAGTAGATTTTCTAACTCATCGATTCTTTTTGTCTTGCAATGATGCTCATCATGATTTGGCTTTTTGCAATATGCACAAAAGAGTTTTTCCTTCTTTTCATTACTTCCTTTCTTATTTGAAGAAGAACGGCCTTGTTAAGAGGAGTCATGTTGTGTCTCAGATTGTGTTTTCTACTTCTACTACTTCTTCTTCTTGTTGCTTTTTCCCCCTTGACTAGATTTGTGATCATCACTAGCCACTAAGGCTTTGGTCTTAGATGACTTGAGAAGTCCAAAATCCACCAAATGAGATTGTTCAACAATCAACATGTCTGCAAATCCATCAAAGGAAGGCTTCTGGTAAGTAGATCCCATGGTTAACCTATGAGTATTAAAACTTGAAACAAAGTTGGCGTACTCAGAAGGTAGCTTCTTTAGGATGTGATGAATCAACCTACCATCCTTCATGGGATTTCCACAATCTTTAAGAAGTGCCCTATACTCATTGACTTTGATAATATAATCCTAAATTGTGTCATAATTCTTAGGATCTAAGAGAAGTAGATCATCTTCAATCTGAAATCCCTTTTCTTCATCAACTTTACCATACAACTGTTCAAGTTTATCCCAAGCTTCTTTAGTTTCTAAAAAAAATTTAATGTGGAAGAGAAGATCACTATATACACAACTCTTGATAACACCTAAAGCTTGTTGGTCTTGTCTTTTCCAATCAATGAGTTCTTTAGCATTAGTAGGTTTGGTAATTGTACCATCAACATAAAGACTATATCCTTTCTCCATTAATCTACTCCATGCAATATCTTTCCATGTAGAATAGTTGCTTGAAGTTAGAGGAGGACATTTAAAACCCATGATGCATAAATGAAAGAGCACAATAGAGAGACACACAAAAAACACAGTACACCCCCCACCCCCCACCCCCTTTCACTTAATCAAAAGACCCCCCCAAAAGAGATGCTATTTTCACTTTATAAGTAGTGCGTTTACAATGGGCCACTTGTCAAAATGAACAAAGTGGACTTTCTAATTTTGCTTTTACAACTGCCTTATAAGGCTGAAATCTGTCACTTAAGCATTGTAGCTTAGTTTTACAACAATTCTGAAAAAGAATTAAAGCTTACAATGCCAAAGAAGGCCTAATTCTGAAAGTGAGAAATTAGTCCACACAACCCCAGAATCTAACTTCAGATCTAGAAAGTAGACAAAAAAATGCACTTTCAAAAAAAATAGAACCTAAAAAAGTGACCAGATGTGCCCATACGGAGCTTCTGAAGTTGCAAAATGTAAGATTATGCAGGTATAGTCGCCAAAAAAT